>BSBM01001860.1:0-70758 GCA_027924585.1 Larix kaempferi | reverse complement strand
GAGCTATTTTCTCCCCCTTTAAGCCCAACTGTAGCGAAAACGTACGGTCGAGTTACGACTTTAACCAACTTCTCGGAATTGAAAATTGAGCATAGATTTGGACGTCCCATTTGTAGACATTCGTGCACAACAACTTTCGTCACATTACGAGCTAATTTCACAACCCTTAAGCTCAAGTTTAGCGAAAACGTATGGTGGCGTTTCGTCTTTGACCAACTTCTCGGAATTGAAATATGAGAATACTTTTGGATGTCCCGTTGGTAGAAAAGTGCGTACGCCAACTTTCGTGACGTTCCGAGCTATTTTCCCACCCTTTAAGCCCAAGTCTAGCGAAAACGCGACGATCGAGTTTCAACTTTGACCAACTTCTCGGAATTGAAATTTGAGAATAGTTTTGGATGTCCCATTGGTAGACAAGCATCCACAAAAACTTTCGTGACGTTCCGATCTATTTTCTCCCCCTCTAAGCCCGAGTCTAACGAAAACGCCCGTTGGAGTTTCGAAATTGACCAACTTCTCGGAATTAGAAATCAAGCATAGATTTGGATGTCCCGTTGGTAGACAAATGCGCACGCCAACTTTCGTGACATTCCGAGCTATTTTCTCACCCTTTAAGCCCAAGTCTAGCGAAAATGCACGGTCGATTTTCAACTTTGACCAACTTCTCGGAATTTAAATTTGAGAATAGATTTGGATCTCACATTGGTAGAAGAGCGTCCACACCAACTTTCGTGATGTTCCGAGCTATTTTCACACCCTTCAAGCCCAAGTCCAACGAAAACGCACGATCGACTTTCAACTTTGACCAACTTCTCGGAATTGAAATTTGAGAATAGTTTTGGATGTCCCATTGGTAGATAAGCGTCCAGACCAACTTTCATGACGTTCCGAGCTATTTTCTTCCCCTTTAAGCCCAACTCTAGAGAAAACGCACGATCGTGTTTAGGCTTTGAGCTACTTCTCGGAATTGAAAATTGAGAATAGATTTGGATGTCCCATTTGTAGACATGCGTGCGCAGCAACTTTCGTGACGCTACGAGCTAATTTTACACCCTTTAAGCTCAAGTTTAGCGAAAACGCGCGGTGGCGTTTCGGCTTTGACCAACTTCTTGGAATTAAAATTTGAGAATAGATTTGGATGTCCCATTGGTAGACAAGTGCGCACTACAACTTTCGTGACATTCCGAGCTATTTTCTTCCCATTTAAGCCCAACTCTAGAGAAAACGCACGGTCGAGTTTCATCTTTGACCAACTTCTCGGAATTGAAAATTGAGAATAGATTTGGATGTCCCATTTGTAGACAAGCGTCCACACCAACTTTCGTGACGTTCCGAGCTATTTTCTCCCCCTTTAAGCCCAAGTCTAGCGAAAACGCACGGTCGAGTTTCGAATTTGACCAACTTCTCGGGAATTGAAAATTGAGCAGAGATTTGGATGTCCCGTTGGTAGATTTGGATTTCACACCCTTTACGCCTAAGTCTAGCAAAAATGCTACGATCGTGTTTCAACTTTGACCAACTTCTCGGAATTAAAATTTGAGAATAGTTTTGGATGTCCCATTGGTAGACAGGCATCCACACCAACATTCATTACGTTCCGAGCTATTTTCTCCCCCTTTAAGCCCAACTGTAGCGAAAACGAGTACGGTCGAGTTACGACTTTCACCAACTTCTCGGAATTGAAAATTGAGCATAGATTTGGATGTCCCATTTGTAGACATTCGCGCACAACAACTTTCGTCACATTACGAGCTAATTTCACACCCTTTAAGCTCAAGTCTGGCGAAAACGCATGGTGGTGTTTCGACTTTGACCAACTTCTCGGAATTGAAATATGAGAATAGATTTGGATGTCCCGTTGGTAGACAAGTACGCACGCCAACTTTCGTGACGTTCCGAGCTATTTTCCCACCCTTCAAGCCCAAGTCTAGCGAAAACGCACGATCGAGTTTCAACTTTGACCAACTTCTCGGAATTGAAATTTGAGAATTGTTTTGGATGTCCCATTGGTAGACAAGCGTCCACACCAACTTTCGTGACGTTCCGAGCTATTTTCTCCCCCTTTAATCCCTAGTCTAGCGAAAACGCGACGGTCGAGTTTCGAATTTGACCAACTTCTCGGAATTGAAAATTGAGCATAGATTTGGATGTCCCGTTGGTAGACAAATGCGCACGCCAACTTTCGTAACGTTCCGAGCTATTTTCTCAACCCTTTAAGCCTAAGTCTAGCGAAAATGCTACGGTCGATTTTCAACTTTGACCAACTTCTCGGAATTTAAATTTGAGAATAGATTTGGATGTCACATTGGTAGACGAGCGTCCACGCCAACTTTCGTGACGTTCCGAGCTAATTTCACACCCTTTAAGCCCAAGTCTAGGGAAAATGCACGATCTAGTTTCGACTTTGACCAAATTCTCGGAATTGAAAATTGAGCATAGATTTGGATGTCCCGTTGGTAGACAAGTGCGCACGCCAACTTTCGTGACGTTCCGAGCTAATTTCACACCCTTTAAGCCCGAGACTAGGGAAAACGCATGGCCGATTTTCAACTTTGACCAACTTCTCACAATTTAAATTTGAGAATAGATTTGGATGTCATATTTGTAGACATGTGCGCACTACAACTTTCGTGATTTTACGAGCTCATTTCACACACTTTAATCCCAAGTCTAGAGAAAAACGCATGGTGGCGTTTCGACTTTTGACCAACTTCTCGGAATGAAGATTGAGCATAGGTTCGGATGTCCCATTTGTAGACATTTGCGCACAACAACTATCTTGAGTTTACGAGCTAATTTCACACCCTTTAAGCCCAAGTCTAGCGAAAACGCTACGATCAAGTTTCAACTTTGACCAATTTCTCGGAATTGAAATTTGAGAATAGATTTGGATGTCCCATTGGTAGACAAGCGCACGCCAACTTTGGTGACATTACGAGCTAATTTCACACCCTTTAAGCCCAAGTCTAACGAAAACGCTACGATCGAGTTTCAAGTTTGACCAACTTCTCGGAATTGAAAATTGAGCATAGATTTGGATGTCCCGTTGGTAGACAAATGCGCACGCCAACTTTCGTGACGTTCCGAGCTATTTTCTCACCCTTTAGGCCTAAGTCTAGTGAAAATGCACGGTCGATCTTCAACTTTGACCAACTTCTCGGAATTTAAATTTGAGAATAGATTTGGAGTGTCGCATTGGTAGACGAGCGTCCACGCCAACTTTCGTGACGTTTTGAGCTATTTTAACGCCCTTTAAGCCCAATCTAGCGAAAACGCACGATCGAGTTTCAACTTTGACCAACTTCTCGGAATTGAAATTTGAGAATAGTTTTGGATGTCCCATTGGTAGACAAGCGTCCACAACAACTTTCGTGACGTTCCGAGCTATTTTCTCCCCCTTTAAACCCAAGTCTAGCGAAAACGCTACGGTCGAGTTTCGAATTTGACCAACTTCTCGGAATTAAAAATTGAGCATAGATTTGGATGTCCCGTTGGGAGACAAATGCGCACGCCAACTTTCGTGACATTCCGAGGTATTTTCTCACCCTTTAAGCCTAAGTCTAGCGAAAATGGTGATGGTCGATTCTCAAGTTTGACCAACTTCTCGCAATTTAAATTTGAGAATGGATTTGGATGTCACATTTGGAGACATGTGCGCACTACAACTTTCGTGATTTTATGAGCTAATTTCACACACTTTAATCCCAAGTCTAGAGAAAACGCATGGTGGCGTTTCGACTTTGACCAACTTCTTGGAACTGAAATTTGAGAATAGTTTTGGATGTCCCATTGGTAGACAAGCATCCACACCAACATTCGTTACGTTCCGAGCTATTTTCTCCCCCTTTAAGCCCAACTGTAGCGAAAACGTACGGTCGAGTTACGACTTTCACCAACTTCTCGGAATTGAAAATTGAGCATAGATTTGGACGTCCCATTTGTAGACATTCGTGCACAACAACTTTCGTCACATTACGAGCTAAATTCACAACCTTTAAGCTCAAGTCTAGCGAAAACGTATGGTGGCGTTTCGTCTTTGACCAACTTATCGGAATTGAAATATAAGAATACTTTTGGATGTCCCGTTGGTAGACAAGTGCACACGCCAACTTTCGTGACGTTCCGAGCTATTTTCCCACCCTTTAAGCCCAAGTCTAGCGAAAACGCACGATCGAGTTTTCAACTTTGACCAACTTCTCGGAATTGAAATTTGAGAATAGTTTTGGATGTTCCATTGGTAGACAAGCATCCACACAAACTTTCGTGACGTTCCGATCTATTTTCTCCCCCTCTGAGCCCAAGTCTAGCGAAAACGCCCGGTGGAGTTTCGAATTTGACCAACTTCTCGGAATTAGAAATCAAGCATAGATTTGGATGTCCCGTTGGTAGACAAATGCGCACGCCAACTTTCGTGACATTCCAAGCTATTTTCTCACCCTTTAAGCCCAAGTCTAGCGAAAATGCTACGGTCGATTTTCAACTTTGACCAACTTCTCGAAATTTAAATTTGAGAATAGATTTGGATCTCACATTGGTAGACGAGCGTCCACACCAACTTTCGTGACGTTCCGAGCTATTTTCACACCCTTCAAGCCCAAGTCCAACGAAAACGCACGATCGAGTTTCAACTTTGACCAACTTCTCGGAATTGAAATTTGAGAATAGTTTTGGATGTCCCATTGGTAGATAAGCGTCCAGACCAACTTTCATGACGTTTCGAGCTATTTTCTTCCGCTTTAAGCCCAACTCTAGAGAAAACGCACGATCGTGTTTAGGCTTTGAGCTACTTCTCGGAATTGAAAATTGAGAATAGATTTGGATGTCCCATTTGTAGACATGCGTGCGCAGCAACTTTCGTGACGCTACGAGCTAATTTTACACCCTTTAAGCTCAAGTTTAGCGAAAGCGCGCGGTGGCGTTTCGGCTTTGACCAACTTCTTGGAATTAAAATTTGAGAATAGATTTGGATGTCCCATTGGTAGACAAGTGCGCACACCAACTTTCGTGACATTCCGAGCTATTTTCTTCCCATTTAAGCCCAACTCTAGAGAAAACGCACGGTCGCGTTTCATCTTTGACCAACTTCTCGGAATTGAAAATTGAGAATAGATTTGGATGTCCCATTTGTAGACAAGCGTCCACACCAACTTTCGTGACGTTCCGAGCTATTTTCTCCCCCTTTAAGCCCAAGTCTAGCGAAAACGCACGGTCGAGTTTCGAATTTGACCAACTTCTCGGGAATTGAAAATTGAGCAGAGATTTGGATGTCCCGTTGGTAGATTTGGATTTCACACCCTTTACGCCTAAGTCTAGCAAAAATGCACGATCGTGTTTCAACTTTGACCAACTTCTCGGAATTAAAATTTGAGAATAGTTTTGGATGTCCCATTGGTAGACAAGCATCCACACCAACATTCATTACGTTCCGAGCTATTTTCTCCCCCTTTAAGCCCAACTGTAGCGAAAACGTACGGTCGAGTTACGACTTTCACCAACTTCTCGGAATTGAAAATTCAGCATAGATTTGGATGTCCCATTTGTAGACATTCGCGCACAACAACTTTCGTCACATTACGAGCTAATTTCACACCCTTTAAGCTCAAGTCTGGCGAAAACGCATGGTGGTGTTTCGACTTTGACCAACTTCTCGGAATTGAAATATGAGAATAGATTTGGATGTCCCGTTGGTAGACAAGTACGCACGCCAACTTTCGTGACGTTCCGAGCTATTTTCCCACCCTTCAAGCCCAAGTCTAGCGAAAACGCACGATCGAGTTTCAACTTTGACCAACTTCTCGGAATTGAAATTTGAGAATTGTTTTGGATGTCCCATTGGTAGACAAGCATCCACACCAACTTTCGTGACGTTCCGAGCTATTTTCTCCCCCTTTAATCCCTAGTCTAGCGAAAACGCACGGTCGAGTTTCGAATTTGACCAACTTCTCGGAATTGAAAATTGAGCATAGATTTGGATGTCCCGTTGGTAGACAAATGCGCACGCCAACTTTCGTAACGTTCCGAGCTATTTTCTCAACCCTTTAAGCCTAAGTCTAGCGAAAATGCACGGTCGATTTTCAACTTTGACCAACTTCTCGGAATTTAAATTTGAGAATAGATTTGGATGTCACATTGGTAGACGAGCGTCCACGCCAACTTTCGTGACGTTCCGAGCTAATTTCACACCCTTTAAGCCCAAGTCTAGGGAAAATGCACGATCGAGTTTCGACTTTGACCAAATTCTCGGAATTGAAAATTGAGCATAGATTTGGATGTCCCGTTGGTAGACAAGCGCACGCCAACTTTCGTGACATTACGAGCTAATTTCACACCCTTTAAGCCCAAGTCTAATGAAAACGCACGATCGAGTTTCAACTTTGACCAACTTCTCGGAATTGAAAATTGAGCATAGATTTGGATGTCCCGTTGGTAGACAAATGCGCACGCCAACTTTCGTGACGTTCCGAGCTATTTTCTCACCCTTTAGGCCTAAGTCTAGTGAAAATGCACGGTCGATCTTCAACTTTGACCAACTTCTCGGAATTTAAATTTGAGAATAGATTTGGATGTCGCATTGGTAGACGAGCGTCCACGCCAACTTTCGTGACGTTTCGAGCTATTTTCACGCCCTTTAAGCCCAATCTAGCGAAAACACACGATCGAGTTTCAACTTTGACCAACTTCTCGGAATTGAAATTTGAGAATAGTTTTGGATGTCCCATTGGTAGACAAGCGTCCACACCAACTTTCGTGACGTTCCGAGCTATTTTCTCCCCCTTTAAACCCAAGTCTAGCGAAAACGCACGGTCGAGTTTCGAATTTGACCAACTTCTCGGAATTAAAAATTGAGCATAGATTTGGACGTCCCATTTGTAGACATTCGTGCACAACAACTTTCGTCACATTACAAGCTAAATTCACAACCTTTAAGCTCAAGTCTAGCGAAAACGTATGGTGGCGTTTCGTCTTTGACCAACTTATCGGAATTGAAATATGAGAATACTTTTGGATGTCCCGTTGGTAGACAAGTGCACACGCCAACTTTCGTGACGTTCCGAGCTATTTTCCCACCCTTTAAGCCCAAGTCTAGCGAAAGCGCACGATCGAGTTTCAACTTTGACCAACTTCTCGGAATTGAAATTTGAGAATAGTTTTGGATGTCCCATTGGTAGACAAGCATCCACACAAACTTTCGTGACGTTCCGATCTATTTTCTCCCCCTCTAAGCCCAAGTCTAGCGAAAACGCCCGGTGGAGTTTCGAATTTGACCAACTTCTCGGAATTAGAAATCAAGCATAGATTTGGATGTCCCGTTGGTAGACAAATGCGCATGCCAACTTTCGTGACATTCCGAGCTATTTTCTCACCCTTTAAGCCCAAGTCTAGCGAAAATGCACGGTCGATTTTCAACTTTGACCAACTTCTCGAAATTTAAATTTGAGAATAGATTTGGATGTCATATTTGTAGACATGTGCGCACTACAACTTTCGTGATTTTACGAGCTCATTTCACACACTTTAATCCCAAGTCTAGAGAAAATGCATGGTGGCGTTTTGACTTTGACCAATTTCTTGGAATTGATATTTGAGAATTGTTTTGGATGTCCCATTGGTAGACAAGCATCCACACCAACTTTCGTGGCGTTCGAAGCTATTTTCTCCTCTAGCGAAAACGTACGGTCGAGTTTCAACTTTCACCAACTTCTCGGAATTGAAGATTGAGCATAGGTTTGGATGTCCCATTTGTAGACATTTGCACACAACAACTTTCGTGAGATTACGAGCTAATTTCACACCCTTTAAGCCCAAGTCTAGCGAAAACGCACGATCGAGTTTCACATTTGACCAACTTCTCGGAATTGAAATTTGAGAATAGTTTTGGATGTCCCATTGGTAGACAAGCATCCACACAAACTTTCGTGACGTTCCGATCTATTTTCTCCCCCTCTAAGCCCAAGTCTAGCGAAAACGCCCGGTGGAGTTTCGAATTTGACCAACTTCTCGGAATTAGAAATCAAGCATAGATTTGGATGTCCCGTTGGTAGACAAATGCGCATGCCAACTTTCGTGACATTCCGAGCTATTTTCTCACCCTTTAAGCCCAAGTCTAGCGAAAATGCACGGTCGATTTTCAACTTTGACCAACTTCTCGAAATTTAAATTTGAGAATAGATTTGGATGTCATATTTGTAGACATGTGCGCACTACAACTTTCGTGATTTTACGAGCTCATTTCACACACTTTAATCCCAAGTCTAGAGAAAATGCATGGTGGCGTTTTGACTTTGACCAATTTCTTGGAATTGATATTTGAGAATTGTTTTGGATGTCCCATTGGTAGACAAGCATCCACACCAACTTTCGTGGCGTTCGAAGCTATTTTCTCCTCTAGCGAAAACGTACGGTCGAGTTTCAACTTTCACCAACTTCTCGGAATTGAAGATTGAGCATAGGTTTGGATGTCCCATTTGTAGACATTTGCACACAACAACTTTCGTGAGATTACGAGCTAATTTCACACCATTTAAGCCCAAGTCTAGCGAAAACGCACGATCGAGTTTCACCTTTGACCAACTTCTCGGAATTGAAATTTGAGAATAGTTTTGGATGTCCCATTGGTAGACAAGCATCCACACCAACATTCGTCACGTTCCGAGCTATTTTCTCCCCCTTTAAGCCCAACTGTAGCGAAAACGTACGGTCGAGTTACGACTTTCACCAATTTCTCGGAATTGAAAATTGAGCATAGATTTGGACGTCCCATTTGTAGACATTCGTGCACAACAACTTTCGTCACATTACGAGCTAATTTCACAACCTTTAAGCTCAAGTCTAGCAAAAACGTATGGTGGCGTTTCGTCTTTGACCAACTTCTCGGAATTGAAATATGAGAATACTTTTGGATGTCCCGTTGGTAGACAAGTGCGCACGCCAACTTTCGTGACGTTCCGAGCTATTTTCCCACCCTTTAAGCCCAAGTCTAGCGAAAACGCACGATCGAGTTTCAACTTTGACCAACTTCTCGGAATTGAAATTTGAGAATAGTTTTGGATGTCCCATTGGTAGACAAGCATCCACACAAACTTTCGTGACGTTCCGATCTATTTTCTCCCCCTCTAAGCCCAAGTCTAGCGAAAACGCCCGGTGGAGTTTCGAATTTGACCAACTTCTCGGAATTAGAAATCGAGCATAGATTTGGATGTCCCGTTGGTAGACAAATGCGCACGCCAACTTTCGTGACATTCCGAGCTATTTTCTCACCCTTTAAGCCCAAGTCTAGCGAAAATGCGCGGTCGATTTTCAACTTTGACCAACTTCTCGGAATTTAAATTTGAGAATAGATTTGGATCTCACATTGGTAGACGAGCGTCCACACCAACTTTCGTGACGTTCCAAGCTATTTTCACACCCTTCAAGCCCAAGTCCAACGAAAACGCACGATCGAGTTTCAACTTTGACCAACTTCTCGGAATTGAAATTTGAGAATAGTTTTGGATGTCCCATTGGTAGATAAGCGTCCAGACCAACTTTCATGACGTTCCGAGCTATTTTCTTCCCCTTTAAGCCCAACTCTAGAGAAAACGCACGATCGTGTTTAGGCTTTGAGCTACTTCTCAGAATTGAAAATTGAGAATAGATTTGGATGTCCCATTGGTAGACAAGTGCGCACACCAACTTTCGTGACATTCCGAGCTATTTTCTTCCCATTTAAGCCCAACTCTAGAGAAAACGCACGGTCGCGTTTCATCTTTGACCAACTTCTCGGAATTGAAAATTGAGAATAGATTTGGATGTCCCATTTGTAGACAAGCGTCCACACCAACTTTCGTGACGTTCCGAGCTATTTTCTCCCCCTTTAAGCCCAAGTCTAGCGAAAACGCACGGTCGAGTTTCGAATTTGACCAACTTCTCGGGAATTGAAAATTGAGCAGAGATTTGGATGTCCCGTTGGTAGATTTGGATTTCACACCCTTTACGCCTAGGTCTAGCAAAAACGCACGATCGTGTTTCAACTTTGACCAACTTCTCGGAATTAAAATTTGAGAATAGTTTTGGATGTCCCATTGGTAGACAAGCATCCACACCAACATTCATTACGTTCCGAGCTATTTTCTCCCCCTTTAAGCCCAACTGTAGCGAAAACGTACGGTCGAGTTACGACTTTCACCAACTTCTCGGAATTGAAAATTGAGCATAGATTTGGATGTCCCATTTGTAGACATTCGCGCACAACAACTTTCGTCACATTACGAGCTAATTTCACACCCTTTAAGCTCAAGTCTGGCGAAAACGCATGGTGGTGTTTCGACTTTGACCAACTTCTCGGAATTGAAATATGAGAATAGATTTGGATGTCCCGTTGGTAGACAAGTACGCACGCCAACTTTCGTGACGTTCCGAGCTATTTTCCCACCCTTCAAGCCCAAGTCTAGCGAAAACGCACGATCGAGTTTCAACTTTGACCAACTTCTCGGAATTGAAATTTGAGAATTTTTTTGGATGTCCCATTGGTAGACAAGCGTCCACACCAACTTTCGTGACGTTCCGAGCTATTTTCTCCCCCTTTAATCCCTAGTCTAGCGAAAACGCACGGTCGAGTTTCGAATTTGACCAACTTCTCGGAATTGAAAATTGAGCATAGATTTGGATGTTCCGTTGGTAGACAAATGCGCACGCCAACTTTCGTAATGTTCCGAGCTATTTTCTCAACCCTTTAAGCCTAAGTCTAGCGAAAATGCACGGTCGATTTTCAACTTTGACCAACTTCTCGGAATTTAAATTTGAGAATAGATTTGGATGTCACATTGGTAGACGAGCGTCCACGCCAACTTTCATGACGTTCCGAGCTAATTTCACACCCTTTAAGCCCAAGTCTAGGGAAAATGCACGATCGAGTTTCGACTTTGACCAAATTCTCGGAATTGAAAATTGAGCATAGATTTGGATGTCCCGTTGGTAGACAAGTGCGCGCGCCAACTTTCGTGAGGTTCCGAGCTAATTTCACACCCTTTAAGCCCGAGACTAGGGAAAACGCATGGCCGATTTTCAACTTTGACCAACTTCTCACAATTTAAATTTGAGAATAGATTTGGATGTCATATTTGTAGACATGTGCGCACTACAACTTTCGTGATTTTACGAGCTCATTTCACACACTTTAATCCCAAGTCTAGAGAAAACGCATGGTGGCGTTTCGACTTTGACCAACTTCTCGGAATGAAGATTGAGCATAGGTTCGGATGTCCCATTTGTAGACATTTGCGCACAACAACTCTCGTGAGTTTACGAGCTAATTTCACACCCTTTAAGCCCAAGTCTAGCGAAAACGCACGATCGAGTTTCAACTTTGACCAACTTCTCGGAATTGAAATTTGAGAATAGATTTGGATGTCCCGTTGGTAGACAAGCGCACGCCAACTTTCGTGACATTACGAGCTAATTTCACACCCTTTAAGCCCAAGTCTAACGAAAACGCACGATCGAGTTTCAACTTTGACCAACTTCTCGGAATTGAAAATTGAGCATAGATTTGGATGTCCCGTTGGTAGACAAATGCGCACGCCAACTTTCGTGACGTTCCGAGCTATTTTCTCACCCTTTAGGCCTAAGTCTAGTGAAAATGCACGGTCGATTTTCAACTTTGACCAACTTCTCGGAATTTAAATTTGAGAATAGATTTGGATGTCGCATTGGTAGACGAGCGTCCACGCCAACTTTCGTGACGTTTCGAGCTATTTTCACGCCCTTTAAGCCCAATCTAGCGAAAACGCACGATCGAGTTTCAACTTTGACCAACTTATCGGAATTGAAATTTGAGAATAGTTTTGGATGTCCCATTGGTAGACAAGCGTCCACACCAACTTTCGTGACGTTCCGAGCTATTTTCTCCCCCTTTAAACCCAAGTCTAGCGAAAACGCACGGTCGAGTTTCGAATTTGACCAACTTCTCGGAATTAAAAATTGAGCATAGATTTGGATGTCCCGTTGGTAGACAAATGCGCACGCCAACTTTCGTGACATTCCGAGCTATTTTCTCACCCTTTAAGCCTAGGTCTAGCGAAAATGGACGGTCTATTCTCAAGTTTGACCAACTTCACGCAATTTAAATTTGAGAATGGATTTGGATGTCACATTTGGAGACATGTGCGCACTACAACTTTCGTGATTTTATGAGCTAATTTCACACACTTTAATCCCAAGTCTAGAGAAAACGCATGGTGGCGTTTCGACTTTGACCAACTTCTTGGAACTGAAATTTGAGAATAGTTTTGGATGTCCCATTGGTAGACAAGCATCCACACCAACATTCGTTACGTTCCGAGCTATTTTCTCCCCCTTTAAGCCCAACTGTAGCGAAAACGTACGGTCGAGTTACGACTTTCACCAACTTCTCGGAATTGAAAATTGAGCACAGATTTGGATGTCCCATTTGTAGACATTCGCGCACAACAACTTTCGTCACATTACGAGCTAATTTCACACCCTTTAAGCCCAAGTCTAGCGAAAACGCATGTTGACGTTTCGACTTTGAACAACTTGTCGGAATTGAAAATTGAGCATAGATTTGGATGTCCCGTTGGTAGACAAGTGCGCACGCCAACTTTCGTGACGTTCCGAGCTATTTTCCCACCCTTTAAGCCCGAGTCTAGCGAAAACGCACAATCGAGTTTCAACTTTGACCAACTTCTCGGAATTGAAATTTGAGAATAATTTTGGATGTTCCATTGATAGACAAGCGTCCACGCCAACTTTCGTGACGTTCCTAGGTATTTTCACACCCTTTAAGCCAAAGTCTAGCGAAAACGCACGATCGAGTTTCAACTTTGACCAACTTCTCGGAATTGAAAATTGAGCATAGATTTGGATGTCGCATTGGTAGACAAGCGTCCTCACCAACTTTCGTGACGTTCTGAGCTATTTTCTCCCCCTTTAAGCACTAGTCTAGCGAAAACGCACGATCGAGTTTCGAATTTGACCAACTTCTCGGAATTGAAAATTGAGCATAGATTTGGATGTCCCGTTGGTAGACAAATGCGCATGCCAACTTTCGAGGCGTTCCGAGCTATTTTCTCACCCTTTAAGCCGAAGTCTAGCGAAAATGCATGGTCGATTTTCAACTTTGACCAACTTCTCGGAATTGAAAATTGAGCATAGATTTTGATGTCCCGTTGGTAGACAAATGCGCATGCCAACTTTCGAGGCGTTCCGAGCTATTTTCTCACCCTTTAAGCCCAAGTCTAGCGAAAATGCACGGTCGATTTTCAACTTTGACCAACTTCTCGGAATTTAAATTTGAGAATAGATTTGGATGTCACATTGGTAGACGAGCGTCCACGCCAACTTTCGTGACGTTCCGAGCTAATTTCACACCCGTTAAGCCCAAGTCTAGGGAAAACGCGTGGTCGATTTTCAACTTTGACCAACTTCTCGCAATTTAAATTTGAGAATAGATTTGGATGTCATACTTGTAGACATGTGCGCACTACAACTTTCATGATTTTACGAGCTCATTTCACACACTTTAATCCCAAGTCTAGAGAAAATGCATGGTGGCGTTTTGACTTTGACCAATTTCTTGGAATTGATATTTGAGAATTGTTTTGGATGTCCCATTGGTAGACAAGCATCCACACCAACTTTCGTGGCGTTCGAAGCTATTTTCTCCTCTAGCGAAAACGTACGGTCGAGTTTCAACTTTCACCAACTTCTCGGAATTGAAGATTGAGCATAGGTTTGGATGTCCCATTGGTAGACATTTGCACACAACAACTTTCGTGAGATTACGAGCTAATTTCAGACCATTTAAGCCCAAGTCTAGCGAAAACGCACGATCGAGTTTCACCTTTGACCAACTTCTCGGAATTGAAATTTGAGACCAACTTCTCGGAATTGAAATTTGAGAATAGTTTTGGATGTCCCATTGGTAGACAAGCATCCACACCAACATTCGTCACGTTCCGAGCTATTTTCTCCCCCTTTAAGCCCAACTGTAGCGAAAACGTACGGTCGAGTTACGACTTTGACCAACTTCTCGGAATTGAAAATTGAGCATAGATTTGGACGTCCCATTTGTAGACATTCGTGCACAACAACTTTCGTCACATTACGAGCTAATTTCACAACCCTTAAGCTCAAGTTTAGCGAAAACGTATGGTGGCGTTTCGTCTTTGACCAACTTCTCGGAATTGAAATATGAGAATACTTTTGGATGTCCCGTTGGTAGAAAAGTGCGTACGCCAACTTTCGTGACGTTCCGAGCTATTTTCCCACCCTTTAAGCCCAAGTCTAGCGAAAACGCACGATCGAGTTTCAACTTTGACCAACTTCTCGGAATTGAAATTTGAGAATAGTTTTGGATGTCCCATTGGTAGACAAGCATCCACAAAAACTTTCGTGACGTTCCGATCTATTTTCTCCCCCTCTAAGCCCGAGTCTAACGAAAACGCCCGTTGGAGTTTCGAAATTGACCAACTTCTCGGAATTAGAAATCAAGCATAGATTTGGATGTCCCGTTGGTAGACAAATGCGCACGCCAACTTTCGTGACATTCCGAGCTATTTTCTCACCCTTTAAGCCCAAGTCTAGCGAAAATGCACGGTCGATTTTCAACTTTGACCAACTTCTCGGAATTTAAATTTGAGAATAGATTTGGATCTCACATTGGTAGAAGAGCGTCCACACCAACTTTCGTGATGTTCCGAGCTATTTTCACACCCTTCAAGCCCAAGTCCAACGAAAACGCACGATCGACTTTCAACTTTGACCAACTTCTCGGAATTGAAATTTGAGAATAGTTTTGGATGTCCCATTGGTAGATAAGCGTCCAGACCAACTTTCATGACGTTCCGAGCTATTTTCTTCCCCTTTAAGCCCAACTCTAGAGAAAACGCACGATCGTGTTTAGGCTTTGAGCTACTTCTCGGAATTGAAAATTGAGAATAGATTTGGATGTCCCATTTGTAGACATGCGTGCGCAGCAACTTTCGTGACGCTACGAGCTAATTTTACACCCTTTAAGCTCAAGTTTAGCGAAAACGCGCGGTGGCGTTTCGGCTTTGACCAACTTCTTGGAAATAAAATTTGAGAATAGATTTGGATGTCCCATTGGTAGACAAGTGCGCACTACAACTTTCGTGACATTCCGAGCTATTTTCTTCCCATTTAAGCCCAACTCTAGAGAAAACGCACGGTCGAGTTTCATCTTTGACCAACTTCTCGGAATTGAAAATTGAGAATAGATTTGGATGTCCCATTTGTAGACAAGCGTCCACACCAACTTTCGTGACGTTCCGAGCTATTTTCTCCCCCTTTAAGCCCAAGTCTAGCGAAAACGCACGGTCGAGTTTCGAATTTGACCAACTTCTCGGGAATTGAAAATTGAGCAGAGATTTGGATGTCCCGTTGGTAGATTTGGATTTCACACCCTTTACGCCTAAGTCTAGCAAAAATGCACGATCGTGTTTCAACTTTGACCAACTTCTCGGAATTAAAATTTGAGAATAGTTTTGGATGTCCCATTGGTAGACAGGCATCCACACCAACATTCATTACGTTCCGAGCTATTTTCTCCCCCTTTAAGCCCAACTGTAGCGAAAACGTACGGTCGAGTTACGACTTTCACCAACTTCTCGGAATTGAAAATTGAGCATAGATTTGGATGTCCCATTTGTAGACATTCGCGCACAACAACTTTCGTCACATTACGAGCTAATTTCACACCCTTTAAGCTCAAGTCTGGCGAAAACGCATGGTGGTGTTTCGACTTTGACCAACTTCTCGGAATTGAAATATGAGAATAGATTTGGATGTCCCGTTGGTAGACAAGTACGCACGCCAACTTTCGTGACGTTCCGAGCTATTTTCCCACCCTTCAAGCCCAAGTCTAGCGAAAACGCACGATCGAGTTTCAACTTTGACCAACTTCTCGGAATTGAAATTTGAGAATTGTTTTGGATGTCCCATTGGTAGACAAGCGTCCACACCAACTTTCGTGACGTTCCGAGCTATTTTCTCCCCCTTTAATCCCTAGTCTAGCGAAAACGCACGGTCGAGTTTCGAATTTGACCAACTTCTCGGAATTGAAAATTGAGCATAGATTTGGATGTCCCGTTGGTAGACAAATGCGCACGCCAACTTTCGTAACGTTCCGAGCTATTTTCTCAACCCTTTAAGCCTAAGTCTAGCGAAAATGCACGGTCGATTTTCAACTTTGACCAACTTCTCGGAATTTAAATTTGAGAATAGATTTGGATGTCACATTGGTAGACGAGCGTCCACGCCAACTTTCGTGACGTTCCGAGCTAATTTCACACCCTTTAAGCCCAAGTCTAGGGAAAATGCACGATCTAGTTTCGACTTTGACCAAATTCTCGGAATTGAAAATTGAGCATAGATTTGGATGTCCCGTTGGTAGACAAGTGCGCACGCCAACTTTCGTGACGTTCCGAGCTAATTTCACACCCTTTAAGCCCGAGACTAGGGAAAACGCATGGCCGATTTTCAACTTTGACCAACTTCTCACAATTTAAATTTGAGAATAGATTTGGATGTCATATTTGTAGACATGTGCGCACTACAACTTTCGTGATTTTACGAGCTCATTTCACACACTTTAATCCCAAGTCTAGAGAAAACGCATGGTGGCGTTTCGACTTTGACCAACTTCTCGGAATGAAGATTGAGCATAGGTTCGGATGTCCCATTTGTAGACATTTGCGCACAACAACTATCTTGAGTTTACGAGCTAATTTCACACCCTTTAAGCCCAAGTCTAGCGAAAACGCACGATCAAGTTTCAACTTTGACCAATTTCTCGGAATTGAAATTTGAGAATAGATTTGGATGTCCCATTGGTAGACAAGCGCACGCCAACTTTGGTGACATTACGAGCTAATTTCACACCCTTTAAGCCCAAGTCTAACGAAAACGCACGATCGAGTTTCAAGTTTGACCAACTTCTCGGAATTGAAAATTGAGCATAGATTTGGATGTCCCGTTGGTAGACAAATGCGCACGCCAACTTTCGTGACGTTCCGAGCTATTTTCTCACCCTTTAGGCCTAAGTCTAGTGAAAATGCACGGTCGATCTTCAACTTTGACCAACTTCTCGGAATTTAAATTTGAGAATAGATTTGGATGTCGCATTGGTAGACGAGCGTCCACGCCAACTTTCGTGACGTTTTGAGCTATTTTAACGCCCTTTAAGCCCAATCTAGCGAAAACGCACGATCGAGTTTCAACTTTGACCAACTTCTCGGAATTGAAATTTGAGAATAGTTTTGGATGTCCCATTGGTAGACAAGCGTCCACAACAACTTTCGTGACGTTCCGAGCTATTTTCTCCCCCTTTAAACCCAAGTCTAGCGAAAACGCACGGTCGAGTTTCGAATTTGACCAACTTCTCGGAATTAAAAATTGAGCATAGATTTGGATGTCCCGTTGGGAGACAAATGCGCACGCCAACTTTCGTGACATTCCGAGGTATTTTCTCACCCTTTAAGCCTAAGTCTAGCGAAAATGGATGGTCGATTCTCAAGTTTGACCAACTTCTCGCAATTTAAATTTGAGAATGGATTTGGATGTCACATTTGGAGACATGTGCGCACTACAACTTTCGTGATTTTATGAGCTAATTTCACACACTTTAATCCCAAGTCTAGAGAAAACGCATGGTGGCGTTTCGACTTTGACCAACTTCTTGGAACTGAAATTTGAGAATAGTTTTGGATGTCCCATTGGTAGACAAGCATCCACACCAACATTCGTTACGTTCCGAGCTATTTTCTCCCCCTTTAAGCCCAACTGTAGCGAAAACGTACGGTCGAGTTACGACTTTCACCAACTTCTCGGAATTGAAAATTGAGCATAGATTTGGACGTCCCATTTGTAGACATTCGTGCACAACAACTTTCGTCACATTACGAGCTAAATTCACAACCTTTAAGCTCAAGTCTAGCGAAAACGTATGGTGGCGTTTCGTCTTTGACCAACTTATCGGAATTGAAATATAAGAATACTTTTGGATGTCCCGTTGGTAGACAAGTGCGCACGCCAACTTTCGTGACGTTCCGAGCTATTTTCCCACCCTTTAAGCCCAAGTCTAGCGAAAACGCACGATCGAGTTTCAACTTTGACCAACTTCTCGGAATTGAAATTTGAGAATAGTTTTGGATGTTCCATTGGTAGACAAGCATCCACACAAACTTTCGTGACGTTCCGATCTATTTTCTCCCCCTCTGAGCCCAAGTCTAGCGAAAACGCCCGGTGGAGTTTCGAATTTGACCAACTTCTCGGAATTAGAAATCAAGCATAGATTTGGATGTCCCGTTGGTAGACAAATGCGCACGCCAACTTTCGTGACATTCCAAGCTATTTTCTCACCCTTTAAGCCCAAGTCTAGCGAAAATGCACGGTCGATTTTCAACTTTGACCAACTTCTCGAAATTTAAATTTGAGAATAGATTTGGATCTCACATTGGTAGACGAGCGTCCACACCAACTTTCGTGACGTTCCGAGCTATTTTCACACCCTTCAAGCCCAAGTCCAACGAAAACGCACGATCGAGTTTCAACTTTGACCAACTTCTCGGAATTGAAATTTGAGAATAGTTTTGGATGTCCCATTGGTAGATAAGCGTCCAGACCAACTTTCATGACGTTTCGAGCTATTTTCTTCCGCTTTAAGCCCAACTCTAGAGAAAACGCACGATCGTGTTTAGGCTTTGAGCTACTTCTCGGAATTGAAAATTGAGAATAGATTTGGATGTCCCATTTGTAGACATGCGTGCGCAGCAACTTTCGTGACGCTACGAGCTAATTTTACACCCTTTAAGCTCAAGTTTAGCGAAAGCGCGCGGTGGCGTTTCGGCTTTGACCAACTTCTTGGAATTAAAATTTGAGAATAGATTTGGATGTCCCATTGGTAGACAAGTGCGCACACCAACTTTCGTGACATTCCGAGCTATTTTCTTCCCATTTAAGCCCAACTCTAGAGAAAACGCACGGTCGCGTTTCATCTTTGACCAACTTCTCGGAATTGAAAATTGAGAATAGATTTGGATGTCCCATTTGTAGACAAGCGTCCACACCAACTTTCGTGACGTTCCGAGCTATTTTCTCCCCCTTTAAGCCCAAGTCTAGCGAAAACGCACGGTCGAGTTTCGAATTTGACCAACTTCTCGGGAATTGAAAATTGAGCAGAGATTTGGATGTCCCGTTGGTAGATTTGGATTTCACACCCTTTACGCCTAAGTCTAGCAAAAATGCACGATCGTGTTTCAACTTTGACCAACTTCTCGGAATTAAAATTTGAGAATAGTTTTGGATGTCCCATTGGTAGACAAGCATCCACACCAACATTCATTACGTTCCGAGCTATTTTCTCCCCCTTTAAGCCCAACTGTAGCGAAAACGTACGGTCGAGTTACGACTTTCACCAACTTCTCGGAATTGAAAATTCAGCATAGATTTGGATGTCCCATTTGTAGACATTCGCGCACAACAACTTTCGTCACATTACGAGCTAATTTCACACCCTTTAAGCTCAAGTCTGGCGAAAACGCATGGTGGTGTTTCGACTTTGACCAACTTCTCGGAATTGAAATATGAGAATAGATTTGGATGTCCCGTTGGTAGACAAGTACGCACGCCAACTTTCGTGACGTTCCGAGCTATTTTCCCACCCTTCAAGCCCAAGTCTAGCGAAAACGCACGATCGAGTTTCAACTTTGACCAACTTCTCGGAATTGAAATTTGAGAATTGTTTTGGATGTCCCATTGGTAGACAAGCATCCACACCAACTTTCGTGACGTTCCGAGCTATTTTCTCCCCCTTTAATCCCTAGTCTAGCGAAATCGCACGGTCGAGTTTCGAATTTGACCAACTTCTCGGAATTGAAAATTGAGCATAGATTTGGATGTCCCGTTGGTAGACAAATGCGCACGCCAACTTTCGTAACGTTCCGAGCTATTTTCTCAACCCTTTAAGCCTAAGTCTAGCGAAAATGCACGGTCGATTTTCAACTTTGACCAACTTCTCGGAATTTAAATTTGAGAATAGATTTGGATGTCACATTGGTAGACGAGCGTCCACGCCAACTTTCGTGACGTTCCGAGCTAATTTCACACCCTTTAAGCCCAAGTCTAGGGAAAATGCACGATCGAGTTTCGACTTTGACCAAATTCTCGGAATTGAAAATTGAGCATAGATTTGGATGTCCCGTTGGTAGACAAGCGCACGCCAACTTTCGTGACATTACGAGCTAATTTCACACCCTTTAAGCCCAAGTCTAATGAAAACGCACGATCGAGTTTCAACTTTGACCAACTTCTCGGAATTGAAAATTGAGCATAGATTTGGATGTCCCGTTGGTAGACAAATGCGCACGCCAACTTTCGTGACGTTCCGAGCTATTTTCTCACCCTTTAGGCCTAAGTCTAGTGAAAATGCACGGTCGATCTTCAACTTTGACCAACTTCTCGGAATTTAAATTTGAGAATAGATTTGGATGTCGCATTGGTAGACGAGCGTCCACGCCAACTTTCGTGACGTTTCGAGCTATTTTCACGCCCTTTAAGCCCAATCTAGCGAAAACACACGATCGAGTTTCAACTTTGACCAACTTCTCGGAATTGAAATTTGAGAATAGTTTTGGATGTCCCATTGGTAGACAAGCGTCCACACCAACTTTCGTGACGTTCCGAGCTATTTTCTCCCCCTTTAAACCCAAGTCTAGCGAAAACGCACGGTCGAGTTTCGAATTTGACCAACTTCTCGGAATTAAAAATTGAGCATAGATTTGGACGTCCCATTTGTAGACATTCGTGCACAACAACTTTCGTCACATTACAAGCTAAATTCACAACCTTTAAGCTCAAGTCTAGCGAAAACGTATGGTGGCGTTTCGTCTTTGACCAACTTATCGGAATTGAAATATGAGAATACTTTTGGATGTCCCGTTGGTAGACAAGTGCACACGCCAACTTTCGTGACGTTCCGAGCTATTTTCCCACCCTTTAAGCCCAAGTCTAGCGAAAGCGCACGATCGAGTTTCAACTTTGACCAACTTCTCGGAATTGAAATTTGAGAATAGTTTTGGATGTCCCATTGGTAGACAAGCATCCACACAAACTTTCGTGACGTTCCGATCTATTTTCTCCCCCTCTAAGCCCAAGTCTAGCGAAAACGCCCGGTGGAGTTTCGAATTTGACCAACTTCTCGGAATTAGAAATCAAGCATAGATTTGGATGTCCCGTTGGTAGACAAATGCGCATGCCAACTTTCGTGACATTCCGAGCTATTTTCTCACCCTTTAAGCCCAAGTCTAGCGAAAATGCACGGTCGATTTTCAACTTTGACCAACTTCTCGAAATTTAAATTTGAGAATAGATTTGGATGTCATATTTGTAGACATGTGCGCACTACAACTTTCGTGATTTTACGAGCTCATTTCACACACTTTAATCCCAAGTCTAGAGAAAATGCATGGTGGCGTTTTGACTTTGACCAATTTCTTGGAATTGATATTTGAGAATTGTTTTGGATGTCCCATTGGTAGACAAGCATCCACACCAACTTTCGTGGCGTTCGAAGCTATTTTCTCCTCTAGCGAAAACGTACGGTCGAGTTTCAACTTTCACCAACTTCTCGGAATTGAAGATTGAGCATAGGTTTGGATGTCCCATTTGTAGACATTTGCACACAACAACTTTCGTGAGATTACGAGCTAATTTCACACCCTTTAAGCCCAAGTCTAGCGAAAACGCACGATCGAGTTTCACATTTGACCAACTTCTCGGAATTGAAATTTGAGAATAGTTTTGGATGTCCCATTGGTAGACAAGCATCCACACAAACTTTCGTGACGTTCCGATCTATTTTCTCCCCCTCTAAGCCCAAGTCTAGCGAAAACGCCCGGTGGAGTTTCGAATTTGACCAACTTCTCGGAATTAGAAATCAAGCATAGATTTGGATGTCCCGTTGGTAGACAAATGCGCATGCCAACTTTCGTGACATTCCGAGCTATTTTCTCACCCTTTAAGCCCAAGTCTAGCGAAAATGCACGGTCGATTTTCAACTTTGACCAACTTCTCGAAATTTAAATTTGAGAATAGATTTGGATGTCATATTTGTAGACATGTGCGCACTACAACTTTCGTGATTTTACGAGCTCATTTCACACACTTTAATCCCAAGTCTAGAGAAAATGCATGGTGGCGTTTTGACTTTGACCAATTTCTTGGAATTGATATTTGAGAATTGTTTTGGATGTCCCATTGGTAGACAAGCATCCACACCAACTTTCGTGGCGTTCGAAGCTATTTTCTCCTCTAGCGAAAACGTACGGTCGAGTTTCAACTTTCACCAACTTCTCGGAATTGAAGATTGAGCATAGGTTTGGATGTCCCATTTGTAGACATTTGCACACAACAACTTTCGTGAGATTACGAGCTAATTTCACACCATTTAAGCCCAAGTCTAGCGAAAACGCACGATCGAGTTTCACCTTTGACCAACTTCTCGGAATTGAAATTTGAGAATAGTTTTGGATGTCCCATTGGTAGACAAGCATCCACACCAACATTCGTCACGTTCCGAGCTATTTTCTCCCCCTTTAAGCCCAACTGTAGCGAAAACGTACGGTCAAGTTACGACTTTCACCAATTTCTCGGAATTGAAAATTGAGCATAGATTTGGACGTCCCATTTGTAGACATTCGTGCACAACAACTTTCGTCACATTACGAGCTAATTTCACAACCTTTAAGCTCAAGTCTAGCAAAAACGTATGGTGGCGTTTCGTCTTTGACCAACTTCTCGGAATTGAAATATGAGAATACTTTTGGATGTCCCGTTGGTAGACAAGTGCGCACGCCAACTTTCGTGACGTTCCGAGCTATTTTCCCACCCTTTAAGCCCAAGTCTAGCGAAAACGCACGATCGAGTTTCAACTTTGACCAACTTCTCGGAATTGAAATTTGAGAATAGTTTTGGATGTCCCATTGGTAGACAAGCATCCACACAAACTTTCGTGACGTTCCGATCTATTTTCTCCCCCTCTAAGCCCAAGTCTAGCGAAAACGCCCGGTGGAGTTTCGAATTTGACCAACTTCTCGGAATTAGAAATCGAGCATAGATTTGGATGTCCCGTTGGTAGACAAATGCGCACGCCAACTTTCGTGACATTCCGAGCTATTTTCTCACCCTTTAAGCCCAAGTCTAGCGAAAATGCGCGGTCGATTTTCAACTTTGACCAACTTCTCGGAATTTAAATTTGAGAATAGATTTGGATCTCACATTGGTAGACGAGCGTCCACACCAACTTTCGTGACGTTCCAAGCTATTTTCACACCCTTCAAGCCCAAGTCCAACGAAAACGCACGATCGAGTTTCAACTTTGACCAACTTCTCGGAATTGAAATTTGAGAATAGTTTTGGATGTCCCATTGGTAGATAAGCGTCCAGACCAACTTTCATGACGTTCCGAGCTATTTTCTTCCCCTTTAAGCCCAACTCTAGAGAAAACGCACGATCGTGTTTAGGCTTTGAGCTACTTCTCAGAATTGAAAATTGAGAATAGATTTGGATGTCCCATTGGTAGACAAGTGCGCACACCAACTTTCGTGACATTCCGAGCTATTTTCTTCCCATTTAAGCCCAACTCTAGAGAAAACGCACGGTCGCGTTTCATCTTTGACCAACTTCTCGGAATTGAAAATTGAGAATAGATTTGGATGTCCCATTTGTAGACAAGCGTCCACACCAACTTTCGTGACGTTCCGAGCTATTTTCTCCCCCTTTAAGCCCAAGTCTAGCGAAAACGCACGGTCGAGTTTCGAATTTGACCAACTTCTCGGGAATTGAAAATTGAGCAGAGATTTGGATGTCCCGTTGGTAGATTTGGATTTCACACCCTTTACGCCTAGGTCTAGCAAAAACGCACGATCGTGTTTCAACTTTGACCAACTTCTCGGAATTAAAATTTGAGAATAGTTTTGGATGTCCCATTGGTAGACAAGCATCCACACCAACATTCATTACGTTTCGAGCTATTTTCTCCCCCTTTAAGCCCAACTGTAGCGAAAACGTACGGTCGAGTTACGACTTTCACCAACTTCTCGGAATTGAAAATTGAGCATAGATTTGGATGTCCCATTTGTAGACATTCGCGCACAACAACTTTCGTCACATTACGAGCTAATTTCACACCCTTTAAGCTCAAGTCTGGCGAAAACGCATGGTGGTGTTTCGACTTTGACCAACTTCTCGGAATTGAAATATGAGAATAGATTTGGATGTCCCGTTGGTAGACAAGTACGCACGCCAACTTTCGTGACGTTCCGAGCTATTTTCCCACCCTTCAAGCCCAAGTCTAGCGAAAACGCACGATCGAGTTTCAACTTTGACCAACTTCTCGGAATTGAAATTTGAGAATTTTTTTGGATGTCCCATTGGTAGACAAGCGTCCACACCAACTTTCGTGACGTTCCGAGCTATTTTCTCCCCCTTTAATCCCTAGTCTAGCGAAAACGCACGGTCGAGTTTCGAATTTGACCAACTTCTCGGAATTGAAAATTGAGCATAGATTTGGATGTTCCGTTGGTAGACAAATGCGCACGCCAACTTTCGTAACGTTCCGAGCTATTTTCTCAACCCTTTAAGCCTAAGTCTAGCGAAAATGCACGGTCGATTTTCAACTTTGACCAACTTCTCGGAATTTAAATTTGAGAATAGATTTGGATGTCACATTGGTAGACGAGCGTCCACGCCAACTTTCATGACGTTCCGAGCTAATTTCACACCCTTTAAGCCCAAGTCTAGGGAAAATGCACGATCGAGTTTCGACTTTGACCAAATTCTCGGAATTGAAAATTGAGCATAGATTTGGATGTCCCGTTGGTAGACAAGTGCGCACGCCAACTTTCGTGAGGTTCCGAGCTAATTTCACACCCTTTAAGCCCGAGACTAGGGAAAACGCATGGCCGATTTTCAACTTTGACCAACTTCTCACAATTTAAATTTGAGAATAGATTTGGATGTCATATTTGTAGACATGTGCGCACTACAACTTTCGTGATTTTACGAGCTCATTTCACACACTTTAATCCCAAGTCTAGAGAAAACGCATGGTGGCGTTTCGACTTTGACCAACTTCTCGGAATGAAGATTTAGCATAGGTTCGGATGTCCCATTTGTAGACATTTGCGCACAACAACTCTCGTGAGTTTACGAGCTAATTTCACACCCTTTAAGCCCAAGTCTAGCGAAAACGCACGATCAAGTTTCAACTTTGACCAACTTCTCGGAATTGAAATTTGAGAATAGATTTGGATGTCCCGTTGGTAGACAAGCGCACGCCAACTTTCGTGACATTACGAGCTAATTTCACACCCTTTAAGCCCAAGTCTAACGAAAACGCACGATCGAGTTTCAACTTTGACCAACTTCTCGGAATTGAAAATTGAGCATAGATTTGGATGTCCCGTTGGTAGACAAATGCGCACGCCAACTTTCGTGACGTTCCGAGCTATTTTCTCACCCTTTAGGCCTAAGTCTAGTGAAAATGCACGGTCGATTTTCAACTTTGACCAACTTCTCGGAATTTAAATTTGAGAATAGATTTGGATGTCGCATTGGTAGACGAGCGTCCACGCCAACTTTCGTGACGTTTCGAGCTATTTTCACGCCCTTTAAGCCCAATCTAGCGAAAACGCACGATCGAG
Source organism: Larix kaempferi (assembly GCA_027924585.1). Lineage (NCBI taxonomy): Eukaryota > Viridiplantae > Streptophyta > Pinopsida > Pinales > Pinaceae > Larix > Larix kaempferi. The sequence continues at coordinate 45,040 of BSBM01001860.1, read as the reverse complement.
GTTCAACTTTGACCAACTTATCGGAATTGAAATTTGAGAATAGTTTTGGATGTCCCATTGGTAGACAAGCGTCCACACCAACTTTCGTGACGTTCCGAGCTATTTTCTCCCCCTTTAAACCCAAGTCTAGCGAAAACGCACGGTCGAGTTTCGAATTTGACCAACTTCTCGGAATTAATAATTGAGCATAGATTTGGATGTCCCGTTGGTAGACAAATGCGCACGCCAACTTTCGTGACATTCCGAGCTATTTTCTCACCCTTTAAGCCTAGGTCTAGCGAAAATGGACGGTCTATTCTCAAGTTTGACCAACTTCACGCAATTTAAATTTGAGAATGGATTTGGATGTCACATTTGGAGACATGTGCGCACTACAACTTTCGTGATTTTATGAGCTAATTTCACACACTTTAATCCCAAGTCTAGAGAAAACGCATGGTGGCGTTTCGACTTTGACCAACTTCTTGGAACTGAAATTTGAGAATAGTTTTGGATGTCCCATTGGTAGACAAGCATCCACACCAACATTCGTTACGTTCCGAGCTATTTTCTCCCCCTTTAAGCCCAACTGTAGCGAAAACGTACGGTCGAGTTACGACTTTCACCAACTTCTCGGAATTGAAAATTGAGCACAGATTTGGATGTCCCATTTGTAGACATTCGCGCACAACAACTTTCGTCACATTACGAGCTAATTTCACACCCTTTAAGCCCAAGTCTAGCGAAAACGCATGTTGACGTTTCGACTTTGAACAACTTGTCGGAATTGAAAATTGAGCATAGATTTGGATGTCCCGTTGGTAGACAAGTGCGCACGCCAACTTTCGTGACGTTCCGAGCTATTTTCCCACCCTTTAAGCCCGAGTCTAGCGAAAACGCACAATCGAGTTTCAACTTTGACCAACTTCTCGGAATTGAAATTTGAGAATAATTTTGGATGTTCCATTGATAGACAAGCGTCCACGCCAACTTTCGTGACGTTCCTAGGTATTTTCACACCCTTTAAGCCAAAGTCTAGCGAAAACGCACGATCGAGTTTCAACTTTGACCAACTTCTCGGAATTGAAAATTGAGCATAGATTTGGATGTCGCATTGGTAGACAAGCGTCCTCACCAACTTTCGTGACGTTCTGAGCTATTTTCTCCCCCTTTAAGCACTAGTCTAGCGAAAACGCACGATCGAGTTTCGAATTTGACCAACTTCTCGGAATTGAAAATTGAGCATAGATTTGGATGTCCCGTTGGTAGACAAATGCGCATGCCAACTTTCGAGGCGTTCCGAGCTATTTTCTCACCCTTTAAGCCGAAGTCTAGCGAAAATGCATGGTCGATTTTCAACTTTGACCAACTTCTCGGAATTGAAATATGAGAATACTTTTGGATGTCCCGTTGGTAGAAAAGTGCGTACGCCAACTTTCGTGACGTTCCGAGCTATTTTCCCACCCTTTAAGCCCAAGTCTAGCGAAAACGCACGATCGAGTTTCAACTTTGACCAACTTCTCGGAATTGAAATTTGAGAATAGTTTTGGATGTCCCATTGGTAGACAAGCATCCACAAAAACTTTCGTGACGTTCCGATCTATTTTCTCCCCCTCTAAGCCCGAGTCTAACGAAAACGCCCGTTGGAGTTTCGAAATTGACCAACTTCTCGGAATTAGAAATCAAGCATAGATTTGGATGTCCCGTTGGTAGACAAATGCGCACGCCAACTTTCGTGACATTCCGAGCTATTTTCTCACCCTTTAAGCCCAAGTCTAGCGAAAATGCACGGTCGATTTTCAACTTTGACCAACTTCTCGGAATTTAAATTTGAGAATAGATTTGGATCTCACATTGGTAGAAGAGCGTCCACACCAACTTTCGTGATGTTCCGAGCTATTTTCACACCCTTCAAGCCCAAGTCCAACGAAAACGCACGATCGAGTTTCAACTTTGACCAACTTCTCGGAATTGAAATTTGAGAATAGTTTTGGATGTCCCATTGGTAGATAAGCGTCCAGACCAACTTTCATGACGTTCCGAGCTATTTTCTTCCCCTTTAAGCCCAACTCTAGAGAAAACGCACGATCGTGTTTAGGCTTTGAGCTACTTCTCGGAATTGAAAATTGAGAATAGATTTGGATGTCCCATTTGTAGACGTGCGTGCGCAGCAACTTTCGTGACGCTACGAGCTAATTTTACACCCTTTAAGCTCAAGTTTAGCGAAAACGCGCGGTGGCGTTTCGGCTTTGACCAACTTCTTGGAATTAAAATTTGAGAATAGATTTGGATGTCCCATTGGTAGACAAGTGCGCACTACAACTTTCGTGACGTTCCGAGCTATTTTCTCCCCCTTTAAGCCCAAGTCTAGCGAAAACGCACGGTCGAGTTTCGAATTTGACCAACTTCTCGGGAATTGAAAATTGAGCAGAGATTTGGATGTCCCGTTGGTAGATTTGGATTTCACACCCTTTACGCCTAAGTCTAGCAAAAATGCACGATCGTGTTTCAACTTTGACCAACTTCTCGGAATTAAAATTTGAGAATAGTTTTGGATGTCCCATTGGTAGACAGGCATCCACACCAACATTCATTACGTTCCGAGCTATTTTCTCCCCCTTTAAGCCCAACTGTAGCGAAAACGTACGGTCGAGTTACGACTTTCACCAACTTCTCGGAATTGAAAATTGAGCATAGATTTGGATGTCCCATTTGTAGACATTCGCGCACAACAACTTTCGTCACATTACGAGCTAATTTCACACCCTTTAAGCTCAAATCTGGCGAAAACGCATGGTGGTGTTTCGACTTTGACCAACTTCTCGGAATTGAAATATGAGAATAGATTTGGATGTCCCGTTGGTAGACAAGTACGCACGCCAACTTTCGTGACGTTCCGAGCTATTTTCCCACCCTTCAAGCCCAAGTCTAGCGAAAACGCACGATCGAGTTTCAACTTTGACCAACTTCTCGGAATTGAAATTTGAGAATTGTTTTGGATGTCCCATTGGTAGACAAGCGTCCACACCAACTTTCGTGACGTTCCGAGCTATTTTCTCCCCCTTTAATCCCTAGTCTAGCGAAAACGCACGGTCGAGTTTCGAATTTGACCAACTTCTCGGAATTGAAAATTGAGCATAGATTTGGATGTCCCGTTGGTAGACAAATGCGCACGCCAACTTTCGTAACGTTCCGAGCTATTTTCTCAACCCTTTAAGCCTAAGTCTAGCGAAAATGCACGGTCGATTTTCAACTTTGACCAACTTCTCGGAATTTAAATTTGAGAATAGATTTGGATGTCACATTGGTAGACGAGCGTCCACGCCAACTTTCGTGACGTTCCGAGCTAATTTCACACCCTTTAAGCCCAAGTCTAAGGAAAATGCACGATCGAGTTTCGACTTTGACCAAATTCTCGGAATTGAAAATTGAGCATAGATTTGGATGTCCCGTTGGTAGACAAGCGCACGCCAACTTTCGTGACATTACGAGCTAATTTCACACCCTTTAAGCCCAAGTCTAATGAAAACGCACGATCGAGTTTCAACTTTGACCAACTTCTCGGAATTGAAAATTGAGCATAGATTTGGATGTCCCGTTGGTAGACAAATGCGCACGCCAACTTTCGTGACGTTCCGAGCTATTTTCTCACCCTTTAGGCCTAAGTCTAGTGAAAATGCACGGTCGATCTTCAACTTTGACCAACTTCTCGGAATTTAAATTTGAGAATAGATTTGGATGTCGCATTGGTAGACGAGCGTCCACGCCAACTTTCGTGACGTTTCGAGCTATTTTCACGCCCTTTAAGCCCAATCTAGCGAAAACACACGATCGAGTTTCAACTTTGACCAACTTCTCGGAATTGAAATTTGAGAATAGTTTTGGATGTCCCATTGGTAGACAAGCGTCCACACCAACTTTCGTGACGTTCCGAGCTATTTTCTCCCCCTTTAAACCCAAGTCTAGCGAAAACGCACGGTCGAGTTTCGAATTTGACCAACTTCTCGGAATTAAAAATTGAGCATAGATTTGGACGTCCCATTTGTAGACATTCGTGCACAACAACTTTCGTCACATTACAAGCTAAATTCACAACCTTTAAGCTCAAGTCTAGCGAAAACGTATGGTGGCGTTTCGTCTTTGACCAACTTATCGGAATTGAAATATGAGAATACTTTTGGATGTCCCGTTGGTAGACAAGTGCACACGCCAACTTTCGTGACGTTCCGAGCTATTTTCCCACCCTTTAAGCCCAAGTCTAGCGAAAGCGCACGATCGAGTTTCAACTTTGACCAACTTCTCGGAATTGAAATTTGAGAATAGTTTTGGATGTCCCATTGGTAGACAAGCATCCACACAAACTTTCGTGACGTTCCGATCTATTTTCTCCCCCTCTAAGCCCAAGTCTAGCGAAAACGCCCGGTGGAGTTTCGAATTTGACCAACTTCTCGGAATTAGAAATCAAGCATAGATTTGGATGTCCCGTTGGTAGACAAATGCGCATGCCAACTTTCGTGACATTTCGAGCTATTTTCTCACCCTTTAAGCCCAAGTCTAGCGAAAATGCACGGTCGATTTTCAACTTTGACCAACTTCTCGAAATTTAAATTTGAGAATAGATTTGGATGTCATATTTGTAGACATGTGCGCACTACAACTTTCGTGATTTTACGAGCTCATTTCACACACTTTAATCCCAAGTCTAGAGAAAATGCATGGTGGCGTTTTGACTTTGACCAATTTCTTGGAATTGATATTTGAGAATTGTTTTGGATGTCCCATTGGTAGACAAGCATCCACACCAACTTTCGTGGCGTTCGAAGCTATTTTCTCCTCTAGCGAAAACGTACGGTCGAGTTTCAACTTTCACCAACTTCTCGGAATTGAAGATTGAGCATAGGTTTGGATGTCCCATTTGTAGACATTTGCACACAACAACTTTCGTGAGATTACGAGCTAATTTCACACCCTTTAAGCCCAAGTCTAGCGAAAACGCACGATCGAGTTTCACATTTGACCAACTTCTCGGAATTGAAATTTGAGAATAGTTTTGGATGTCCCATTGGTAGACAAGCATCCACACCAACATTCGTCACGTTCCGAGCTATTTTCTCCCCCTTTAAGCCCAACTGTAGCGAAAACGTACGGTCGAGTTACGACTTTCACCAATTTCTCGGAATTGAAAATTGAGCATAGATTTGGACGTCCCATTTGTAGACATTCGTGCACAACAACTTTCGTCACATTACGAGCTAATTTCACAACCTTTAAGCTCAAGTCTAGCAAAAACGTATGGTGGCGTTTCGTCTTTGACCAACTTCTCGGAATTGAAATATGAGAATACTTTTGGATGTCCCGTTGGTAGACAAGTGCGCACGCCAACTTTCGTGACGTTCCGAGCTATTTTCCCACCCTTTAAGCCCAAGTCTAGCGAAAACGCACGATCGAGTTTCAACTTTGACCAACTTCTCGGAATTGAAATTTGAGAATAGTTTTGGATGTCCCATTGGTAGACAAGCATCCACACAAACTTTCGTGACGTTCCGATCTATTTTCTCCCCCTCTAAGCCCAAGTCTAGCGAAAACGCCCGGTGGAGTTTCGAATTTGACCAACTTCTCGGAATTAGAAATCGAGCATAGATTTGGATGTCCCGTTGGTAGACAAATGCGCACGCCAACTTTCGTGACATTCCGAGCTATTTTTTCACCCTTTAAGCCCAAGTCTAGCGAAAATGCGCGGTCGATTTTCAACTTTGACCAACTTCTCGGAATTTAAATTTGAGAATAGATTTGGATCTCACATTGGTAGACGAGCGTCCACACCAACTTTCGTGACGTTCCAAGCTATTTTCACACCCTTCAAGCCCAAGTCCAACGAAAACGCACGATCGAGTTTCAACTTTGACCAACTTCTCGGAATTGAAATTTGAGAATAGTTTTGGATGTCCCATTGGTAGATAAGCGTCCAGACCAACTTTCATGACGTTCCGAGCTATTTTCTTCCCCTTTAAGCCCAACTCTAGAGAAAACGCACGATCGTGTTTAGGCTTTGAGCTACTTCTCAGAATTGAAAATTGAGAATAGATTTGGATGTCCCATTGGTAGACAAGTGCGCACACCAACTTTCGTGACATTCCGAGCTATTTTCTTCCCATTTAAGCCCAACTCTAGAGAAAACGCACGGTCGCGTTTCATCTTTGACCAACTTCTCGGAATTGAAAATTGAGAATAGATTTGGATGTCCCATTTGTAGACAAGCGTCCACACCAACTTTCGTGACGTTCCGAGCTATTTTCTCCCCCTTTAAGCCCAAGTCTAGCGAAAACGCACGGTCGAGTTTCGAATTTGACCAACTTCTCGGGAATTGAAAATTGAGCAGAGATTTGGATGTCCCGTTGGTAGATTTGGATTTCACACCCTTTACGCCTAGGTCTAGCAAAAACGCACGATCGTGTTTCAACTTTGACCAACTTCTCGGAATTAAAATTTGAGAATAGTTTTGGATGTCCCATTGGTAGACAAGCATCCACACCAACATTCATTACGTTCCGAGCTATTTTCTCCCCCTTTAAGCCCAACTGTAGCGAAAACGTACGGTCGAGTTACGACTTTCACCAACTTCTCGGAATTGAAAATTGAGCATAGATTTGGATGTCCCATTTGTAGACATTCGCGCACAACAACTTTCGTCACATTACGAGCTAATTTCACACCCTTTAAGCTCAAGTCTGGCGAAAACGCATGGTGGTGTTTCGACTTTGACCAACTTCTCGGAATTGAAATATGAGAATAGATTTGGATGTCCCGTTGGTAGACAAGTACGCACGCCAACTTTCGTGACGTTCCGAGCTATTTTCCCACCCTTCAAGCCCAAGTCTAGCGAAAACGCACGATCGAGTTTCAACTTTGACCAACTTCTCGGAATTGAAATTTGAGAATTTTTTTGGATGTCCCATTGGTAGACAAGCGTCCACACCAACTTTCGTGACGTTCCGAGCTATTTTCTCCCCCTTTAATCCCTAGTCTAGCGAAAACGCTACGGTCGAGTTTCGAATTTGACCAACTTCTCGGAATTGAAAATTGAGCATAGATTTGGATGTTCCGTTGGTAGACAAATGCGCACGCCAACTTTCGTAACGTTCCGAGCTATTTTCTCAACCCTTTAAGCCTAAGTCTAGCGAAAATGCACGGTCGATTTTCAACTTTGACCAACTTCTCGGAATTTAAATTTGAGAATAGATTTGGATGTCACATTGGTAGACGAGCGTCCACGCCAACTTTCATGACGTTCCGAGCTAATTTCACACCCTTTAAGCCCAAGTCTAGGGAAAATGCACGATCGAGTTTCGACTTTGACCAAATTCTCGGAATTGAAAATTGAGCATAGATTTGGATGTCCCGTTGGTAGACAAGTGCGCACGCCAACTTTCGTGAGGTTCCGAGCTAATTTCACACCCTTTAAGCCCGAGACTAGGGAAAACGCATGGCCGATTTTCAACTTTGACCAACTTCTCACAATTTAAATTTGAGAATAGATTTGGATGTCATATTTGTAGACATGTGCGCACTACAACTTTCGTGATTTTACGAGCTCATTTCACACACTTTAATCCCAAGTCTAGAGAAAACGCATGGTGGCGTTTCGACTTTGACCAACTTCTCGGAATGAAGATTGAGCATAGGTTCGGATGTCCCATTTGTAGACATTTGCGCACAACAACTCTCGTGAGTTTACGAGCTAATTTCACACCCTTTAAGCCCAAGTCTAGCGAAAACGCACGATCGAGTTTCAACTTTGACCAACTTCTCGGAATTGAAATTTGAGAATAGATTTGGATGTCCCGTTGGTAGACAAGCGCACGCCAACTTTCGTGACATTACGAGCTAATTTCACACCCTTTAAGCCCAAGTCTAACGAAAACGCACGATCGAGTTTCAACTTTGACCAACTTCTCGGAATTGAAAATTGAGCATAGATTTGGATGTCCCGTTGGTAGACAAATGCGCACGCCAACTTTCGTGACGTTCCGAGCTATTTTCTCACCCTTTAGGCCTAAGTCTAGTGAAAATGCACGGTCGATTTTCAACTTTGACCAACTTCTCGGAATTTAAATTTGAGAATAGATTTGGATGTCGCATTGGTAGACGAGCGTCCACGCCAACTTTCGTGACGTTTCGAGCTATTTTCACGCCCTTTAAGCCCAATCTAGCGAAAACGCACGATCGAGTTTCAACTTTGACCAACTTATCGGAATTGAAATTTGAGAATAGTTTTGGATGTCCCATTGGTAGACAAGCGTCCACACCAACTTTCGTGACGTTCCGAGCTATTTTCTCCCCCTTTAAACCCAAGTCTAGCGAAAACGCACGGTCGAGTTTCGAATTTGACCAACTTCTCGGAATTAAAAATTGAGCATAGATTTGGATGTCCCGTTGGTAGACAAATGCGCACGCCAACTTTCGTGACATTCCGAGCTATTTTCTCACCCTTTAAGCCTAGGTCTAGCGAAAATGGACGGTCTATTCTCAAGTTTGACCAACTTCACGCAATTTAAATTTGAGAATGGATTTGGATGTCACATTTGGAGACATGTGCGCACTACAACTTTCGTGATTTTATGAGCTAATTTCACACACTTTAATCCCAAGTCTAGAGAAAACGCATGGTGGCGTTTCGACTTTGACCAACTTCTTGGAACTGAAATTTGAGAATAGTTTTGGATGTCCCATTGGTAGACAAGCATCCACACCAACATTCGTTACGTTCCGAGCTATTTTCTCCCCCTTTAAGCCCAACTGTAGCGAAAACGTACGGTCGAGTTACGACTTTCACCAACTTCTCGGAATTGAAAATTGAGCACAGATTTGGATGTCCCATTTGTAGACATTCGCGCACAACAACTTTCGTCACATTACGAGCTAATTTCACACCCTTTAAGCCCAAGTCTAGCGAAAACGCATGTTGACGTTTCGACTTTGAACAACTTGTCGGAATTGAAAATTGAGCATAGATTTGGATGTCCCGTTGAAGGACAAGTGCGCACGCCAACTTTCGTGACGTTCCGAGCTATTTTCCCACCCTTTAAGCCCGAGTCTAGCGAAAACGCACAATCGAGTTTCAACTTTGACCAACTTCTCGGAATTGAAATTTGAGAATAATTTTGGATGTTCCATTGATAGACAAGCGTCCACGCCAACTTTCGTGACGTTCCTAGGTATTTTCACACCCTTTAAGCCAAAGTCTAGCGAAAACGCACGATCGAGTTTCAACTTTGACCAACTTCTCGGAATTGAAAATTGAGCATAGATTTGGATGTCGCATTGGTAGACAAGCGTCCTCACCAACTTTCGTGACGTTCTGAGCTATTTTCTCCCCCTTTAAGCACTAGTCTAGCGAAAACGCACGATCGAGTTTCGAATTTGACCAACTTCTCGGAATTGAAAATTGAGCATAGATTTGGATGTCCCGTTGGTAGACAAATGCGCATGCCAACTTTCGAGGCGTTCCGAGCTATTTTCTCACCCTTTAAGCCGAAGTCTAGCGAAAATGCATGGTCGATTTTCAACTTTGACCAACTTCTCGGAATTGAAAATTGAGCATAGATTTAGATGTCCCGTTGGTAGACAAATGCGCATGCCAACTTTCGAGGCGTTCCGAGCTATTTTCTCACCCTTTAAGCCCAAGTCTAGCGAAAATGCACGGTCGATTTTCAACTTTGACCAACTTCTCGGAATTTAAATTTGAGAATAGATTTGGATGTCACATTGGTAGACGAGCGTCCACGCCAACTTTCGTGACGTTCCGAGCTAATTTCACACCCGTTAAGCCCAAGTCTAGGGAAAACGCGTGGTCGATTTTCAACTTTGACCAACTTCTCGCAATTTAAATTTGAGAATAGATTTGGATGTCATACTTGTAGACATGTGCGCACTACAACTTTCATGATTTTACGAGCTCATTTCACACACTTTAATCCCAAGTCTAGAGAAAATGCATGGTGGCGTTTTGACTTTGACCAATTTCTTGGAATTGATATTTGAGAATTGTTTTGGATGTCCCATTGGTAGACAAGCATCCACACCAACTTTCGTGGCGTTCGAAGCTATTTTCTCCTCTAGCGAAAACGTACGGTCGAGTTTCAACTTTCACCAACTTCTCGGAATTGAAGATTGAGCATAGGTTTGGATGTCCCATTGGTAGACATTTGCACACAACAACTTTCGTGAGATTACGAGCTAATTTCACACCATTTAAGCCCAAGTCTAGCGAAAACGCACGATCGAGTTTCACCTTTGACCAACTTCTCGGAATTGAAATTTGAGACCAACTTCTCGGAATTGAAATTTGAGAATAGTTTTGGATGTCCCATTGGTAGACAAGCATCCACACCAACATTCGTCACGTTCCGAGCTATTTTCTCCCCCTTTAAGCCCAACTGTAGCGAAAACGTACGGTCGAGTTACGACTTTAACCAACTTCTCGGAATTGAAAATTGAGCATAGATTTGGACGTCCCATTTGTAGACATTCGTGCACAACAACTTTCGTCACATTACGAGCTAATTTCACAACCCTTAAGCTCAAGTTTAGCGAAAACGTATGGTGGCGTTTCGTCTTTGACCAACTTCTCGGAATTGAAATATGAGAATACTTTTGGATGTCCCGTTGGTAGAAAAGTGCGTACGCCAACTTTCGTGACGTTCCGAGCTATTTTCCCACCCTTTAAGCCCAAGTCTAGCGAAAACGCACGATCGAGTTTCAACTTTGACCAACTTCTCGGAATTGAAATTTGAGAATAGTTTTGGATGTCCCATTGGTAGACAAGCATCCACAAAAACTTTCGTGACGTTCCGATCTATTTTCTCCCCCTCTAAGCCCGAGTCTAACGAAAACGCCCGTTGGAGTTTCGAAATTGACCAACTTCTCGGAATTAGAAATCAAGCATAGATTTGGATGTCCCGTTGGTAGACAAATGCGCACGCCAACTTTCGTGACATTCCGAGCTATTTTCTCACCCTTTAAGCCCAAGTCTAGCGAAAATGCACGGTCGATTTTCAACTTTGACCAACTTCTCGGAATTTAAATTTGAGAATAGATTTGGATCTCACATTGGTAGAAGAGCGTCCACACCAACTTTCGTGATGTTCCGAGCTATTTTCACACCCTTCAAGCCCAAGTCCAACGAAAACGCACGATCGACTTTCAACTTTGACCAACTTCTCGGAATTGAAATTTGAGAATAGTTTTGGATGTCCCATTGGTAGATAAGCGTCCAGACCAACTTTCATGACGTTCCGAGCTATTTTCTTCCCCTTTAAGCCCAACTCTAGAGAAAACGCACGATCGTGTTTAGGCTTTGAGCTACTTCTCGGAATTGAAAATTGAGAATAGATTTGGATGTCCCATTTGTAGACATGCGTGCGCAGCAACTTTCGTGACGCTACGAGCTAATTTTACACCCTTTAAGCTCAAGTTTAGCGAAAACGCGCGGTGGCGTTTCGGCTTTGACCAACTTCTTGGAATTAAAATTTGAGAATAGATTTGGATGTCCCATTGGTAGACAAGTGCGCACTACAACTTTCGTGACATTCCGAGCTATTTTCTTCCCATTTAAGCCCAACTCTAGAGAAAACGCACGGTCGAGTTTCATCTTTGACCAACTTCTCGGAATTGAAAATTGAGAATAGATTTGGATGTCCCATTTGTAGACAAGCGTCCACACCAACTTTCGTGACGTTCCGAGCTATTTTCTCCCCCTTTAAGCCCAAGTCTAGCGAAAACGCACGGTCGAGTTTCGAATTTGACCAACTTCTCGGGAATTGAAAATTGAGCAGAGATTTGGATGTCCCGTTGGTAGATTTGGATTTCACACCCTTTACGCCTAAGTCTAGCAAAAATGCACGATCGTGTTTCAACTTTGACCAACTTCTCGGAATTAAAATTTGAGAATAGTTTTGGATGTCCCATTGGTAGACAGGCATCCACACCAACATTCATTACGTTCCGAGCTATTTTCTCCCCCTTTAAGCCCAACTGTAGCGAAAACGTACGGTCGAGTTACGACTTTCACCAACTTCTCGGAATTGAAAATTCAGCATAGATTTGGATGTCCCATTTGTAGACATTCGCGCACAACAACTTTCGTCACATTACGAGCTAATTTCACACCCTTTAAGCTCAAGTCTGGCGAAAACGCATGGTGGTGTTTCGACTTTGACCAACTTCTCGGAATTGAAATATGAGAATAGATTTGGATGTCCCGTTGGTAGACAAGTACGCACGCCAACTTTCGTGACGTTCCGAGCTATTTTCCCACCCTTCAAGCCCAAGTCTAGCGAAAACGCACGATCGAGTTTCAACTTTGACCAACTTCTCGGAATTGAAATTTGAGAATTGTTTTGGATGTCCCATTGGTAGACAAGCGTCCACACCAACTTTCGTGACGTTCCGAGCTATTTTCTCCCCCTTTAATCCCTAGTCTAGCGAAAACGCACGGTCGAGTTTCGAATTTGACCAACTTCTCGGAATTGAAAATTGAGCATAGATTTGGATGTCCCGTTGGTAGACAAATGCGCACGCCAACTTTCGTAACGTTCCGAGCTATTTTCTCAACCCTTTAAGCCTAAGTCTAGCGAAAATGCACGGTCGATTTTCAACTTTGACCAACTTCTCGGAATTTAAATTTGAGAATAGATTTGGATGTCACATTGGTAGACGAGCGTCCACGCCAACTTTCGTGACGTTCCGAGCTAATTTCACACCCTTTAAGCCCAAGTCTAGGGAAAATGCACGATCTAGTTTCGACTTTGACCAAATTCTCGGAATTGAAAATTGAGCATAGATTTGGATGTCCCGTTGGTAGACAAGTGCGCACGCCAACTTTCGTGACGTTCCGAGCTAATTTCACACCCTTTAAGCCCGAGACTAGGGAAAACGCATGGCCGATTTTCAACTTTGACCAACTTCTCACAATTTAAATTTGAGAATAGATTTGGATGTCATATTTGTAGACATGTGCGCACTACAACTTTCGTGATTTTACGAGCTCATTTCACACACTTTAATCCCAAGTCTAGAGAAAACGCATGGTGGCGTTTCGACTTTGACCAACTTCTCGGAATGAAGATTGAGCATAGGTTCGGATGTCCCATTTGTAGACATTTGCGCACAACAACTATCTTGAGTTTACGAGCTAATTTCACACCCTTTAAGCCCAAGTCTAGCGAAAACGCACGATCAAGTTTCAACTTTGACCAATTTCTCGGAATTGAAATTTGAGAATAGATTTGGATGTCCCATTGGTAGACAAGCGCACGCCAACTTTCGTGACATTACGAGCTAATTTCACACCCTTTAAGCCCAAGTCTAACGAAAACGCACGATCGAGTTTCAAGTTTGACCAACTTCTCGGAATTGAAAATTGAGCATAGATTTGGATGTCCCGTTGGTAGACAAATGCGCACCGCCAACTTTCGTGACGTTCCGAGCTATTTTCTCACCCTTTAGGCCTAAGTCTAGTGAAAATGCACGGTCGATCTTCAACTTTGACCAACTTCTCGGAATTTAAATTTGAGAATAGATTTGGATGTCGCATTGGTAGACGAGCGTCCACACCAACTTTCGTGACGTTTTGAGCTATTTTAACGCCCTTTAAGCCCAATCTAGCGAAAACGCACGATCGAGTTTCAACTTTGACCAACTTCTCGGAATTGAAATTTGAGAATAGTTTTGGATGTCCCATTGGTAGACAAGCGTCCACACCAACTTTCGTGACGTTCCGAGCTATTTTCTCCCCCTTTAAACCCAAGTCTAGCGAAAACGCACGGTCGAGTTTCGAATTTGACCAACTTCTCGGAATTAAAAATTGAGCATAGATTTGGATGTCCCGTTGGGAGACAAATGCGCACGCCAACTTTCGTGACATTCCGAGGTATTTTCTCACCCTTTAAGCCTAAGTCTAGCGAAAATGGATGGTCGATTCTCAAGTTTGACCAACTTCTCGCAATTTAAATTTGAGAATGGATTTGGATGTCACATTTGGAGACATGTGCGCACTACAACTTTCGTGATTTTATGAGCTAATTTCACACACTTTAATCCCAAGTCTAGAGAAAACGCATGGTGGCGTTTCGACTTTGACCAACTTCTTGGAACTGAAATTTGAGAATAGTTTTGGATGTCCCATTGGTAGACAAGCATCCACACCAACATTCGTTACGTTCCGAGCTATTTTCTCCCCCTTTAAGCCCAACTGTAGCGAAAACGTACGGTCGAGTTACGACTTTCACCAACTTCTCGGAATTGAAAATTGAGCATAGATTTGGACGTCCCATTTGTAGACATTCGTGCACAACAACTTTCGTCACATTACGAGCTAAATTCACAACCTTTAAGCTCAAGTCTAGCGAAAACGTATGGTGGCGTTTCGTCTTTGACCAACTTATCGGAATTGAAATATAAGAATACTTTTGGATGTCCCGTTGGTAGACAAGTGCGCACGCCAACTTTCGTGACGTTCCGAGCTATTTTCCCACCCTTTAAGCCCAAGTCTAGCGAAAACGCACGATCGAGTTTCAACTTTGACCAACTTCTCGGAATTGAAATTTGAGAATAGTTTTGGATGTTCCATTGGTAGACAAGCATCCACACAAACTTTCGTGACGTTCCGATCTATTTTCTCCCCCTCTGAGCCCAAGTCTAGCGAAAACGCCCGGTGGAGTTTCGAATTTGACCAACTTCTCGGAATTAGAAATCAAGCATAGATTTGGATGTCCCGTTGGTAGACAAATGCGCACGCCAACTTTCGTGACATTCCAAGCTATTTTCTCACCCTTTAAGCCCAAGTCTAGCGAAAATGCACGGTCGATTTTCAACTTTGACCAACTTCTCGAAATTTAAATTTGAGAATAGATTTGGATCTCACATTGGTAGACGAGCGTCCACACCAACTTTCGTGACGTTCCGAGCTATTTTCACACCCTTCAAGCCCAAGTCCAACGAAAACGCACGATCGAGTTTCAACTTTGACCAACTTCTCGGAATTGAAATTTGAGAATAGTTTTGGATGTCCCATTGGTAGATAAGCGTCCAGACCAACTTTCATGACGTTTCGAGCTATTTTCTTCCGCTTTAAGCCCAACTCTAGAGAAAACGCACGATCGTGTTTAGGCTTTGAGCTACTTCTCGGAATTGAAAATTGAGAATAGATTTGGATGTCCCATTTGTAGACATGCGTGCGCAGCAACTTTCGTGACGCTACGAGCTAATTTTACACCCTTTAAGCTCAAGTTTAGCGAAAGCGCGCGGTGGCGTTTCGGCTTTGACCAACTTCTTGGAATTAAAATTTGAGAATAGATTTGGATGTCCCATTGGTAGTCAAGTGCGCACACCAACTTTCGTGACATTCCGAGCTATTTTCTTCCCATTTAAGCCCAACTCTAGAGAAAATGCACGGTCGCGTTTCATCTTTGACCAACTTCTCGGAATTGAAAATTGAGAATAGATTTGGATGTCCCATTTGTAGACAAGCGTCCACACCAACTTTCGTGACGTTCCGAGCTATTTTATCCCCCTTTAAGCCCAAGTCTAGCGAAAACGCACGGTCGAGTTTCGAATTTGACCAACTTCTCGGGAATTGAAAATTGAGCAGAGATTTGGATGTCCCGTTGGTAGATTTGGATTTCACACCCTTTACGCCTAAGTCTAGCAAAAATGCACGATCGTGTTTCAACTTTGACCAACTTCTCGGAATTAAAATTTGAGAATAGTTTTGGATGTCCCATTGGTAGACAAGCATCCACACCAACATTCATTACGTTCCGAGCTATTTTCTCCCCCTTTAAGCCCAACTGTAGCGAAAACGTACGGTCGAGTTACGACTTTCACCAACTTCTCGGAATTGAAAATTCAGCATAGATTTGGATGTCCCATTTGTAGACATTCGCGCACAACAACTTTCGTCACATTACGAGCTAATTTCACACCCTTTAAGCTCAAGTCTGGCGAAAACTCATGGTGGTGTTTCGACTTTGACCAACTTCTCGGAATTGAAATATGAGAATAGATTTGGATGTCCCGTTGGTAGACAAGTACGCACGCCAACTTTCGTGACGTTCCGAGCTATTTTCCCACCCTTCAAGCCCAAGTCTAGCGAAAACGCACGATCGAGTTTCAACTTTGACCAACTTCTCGGAATTGAAATTTGAGAATTGTTTTGGATGTCCCATTGGTAGACAAGCGTCCACACCAACTTTCGTGACGTTCCGAGCTATTTTCTCCCCCTTTAATCCCTAGTCTAGCGAAAACGCACGGTCGAGTTTCGAATTTGACCAACTTCTCGGAATTGAAAATTGAGCATAGATTTGGATGTCCCGTTGGTAGACAAATGCGCACGCCAACTTTCGTAACGTTCCGAGCTATTTTCTCAACCCTTTAAGCCTAAGTCTAGCGAAAATGCACGGTCGATTTTCAACTTTGACCAACTTCTCGGAATTTAAATTTGAGAATAGATTTGGATGTCACATTGGTAGACGAGCGTCCACGCCAACTTTCGTGACGTTCCGAGCTAATTTCACACCCTTTAAGCCCAAGTCTAGGGAAAATGCACGATCGAGTTTCGACTTTGACCAAATTCTCGGAATTGAAAATTGAGCATAGATTTGGATGTCCCGTTGGTAGACAAGCGCACGCCAACTTTCGTGACATTACGAGCTAATTTCACACCCTTTAAGCCCAAGTCTAATGAAAACGCACGATCGAGTTTCAACTTTGACCAACTTCTCGGAATTGAAAATTGAGCATAGATTTGGATGTCCCGTTGGTAGACAAATGCGCACGCCAACTTTCGTGACGTTCCGAGCTATTTTCTCACCCTTTAGGCCTAAGTCTAGTGAAAATGCACGGTCGATCTTCAACTTTGACCAACTTCTCGGAATTTAAATTTGAGAATAGATTTGGATGTCGCATTGGTAGACGAGCGTCCACGCCAACTTTCGTGACGTTTCGAGCTATTTTCACGCCCTTTAAGCCCAATCTAGCGAAAACACACGATCGAGTTTCAACTTTGACCAACTTCTCGGAATTGAAATTTGAGAATAGTTTTGGATGTCCCATTGGTAGACAAGCGTCCACAGCAACTTTCGTGACGTTCCGAGCTATTTTCTCCCCCTTTAAACCCAAGTCTAGCGAAAACGCACGGTCGAGTTTCGAATTTGACCAACTTCTCGGAATTAAAAATTGAGCATAGATTTGGACGTCCCATTTGTAGACATTCGTGCACAACAACTTTCGTCACATTACAAGCTAAATTCACAACCTTTAAGCTCAAGTCTAGCGAAAACGTATGGTGGCGTTTCGTCTTTGACCAACTTATCGGAATTGAAATATGAGAATACTTTTGGATGTCCCGTTGGTAGACAAGTGCACACGCCAACTTTCGTGACGTTCCGAGCTATTTTCCCACCCTTTAAGCCCAAGTCTAGCGAAAGCGCACGATCGAGTTTCAACTTTGACCAACTTCTCGGAATTGAAATTTGAGAATAGTTTTGGATGTCCCATTGGTAGACAAGCATCCACACAAACTTTCGTGACGTTCCGATCTATTTTCTCCCCCTCTAAGCCCAAGTCTAGCGAAAACGCCCGGTGGAGTTTCGAATTTGACCAACTTCTCGGAATTAGAAATCAAGCATAGATTTGGATGTCCCGTTGGTAGACAAATGCGCATGCCAACTTTCGTGACATTCCGAGCTATTTTCTCACCCTTTAAGCCCAAGTCTAGCGAAAATGCACGGTCGATTTTCAACTTTGACCAACTTCTCGAAATTTAAATTTGAGAATAGATTTGGATGTCATATTTGTAGACATGTGCGCACTACAACTTTCGTGATTTTACGAGCTCATTTCACACACTTTAATCCCAAGTCTAGAGAAAATGCATGGTGGCGTTTTGACTTTGACCAATTTCTTGGAATTGATATTTGAGAATTGTTTTGGATGTCCCATTGGTAGACAAGCATCCACACCAACTTTCGTGGCGTTCGAAGCTATTTTCTCCTCTAGCGAAAACGTACGGTCGAGTTTCAACTTTCACCAACTTCTCGGAATTGAAGATTGAGCATAGGTTTGGATGTCCCATTTGTAGACATTTGCACACAACAACTTTCGTGAGATTACGAGCTAATTTCACACCCTTTAAGCCCAAGTCTAGCGAAAACGCACGATCGAGTTTCACATTTGACCAACTTCTCGGAATTGAAATTTGAGAATAGTTTTGGATGTCCCATTGGTAGACAAGCATCCACACCAACATTCGTCACGTTCCGAGCTATTTTCTCCCCCTTTAAGCCCAACTGTAGCGAAAACGTACGGTCGAGTTACGACTTTCACCAACTTCTCGGAATTGAAAATTGAGCATAGATTTGGACGTCCCATTTGTAGACATTCGTGCACAACAACTTTCGTCACATTACGAGCTAATTTCACAACCTTTAAGCTCAAGTCTAGCGAAAACGTATGGTGGCGTTTCGTCTTTGACCAACTTCTCGGAATTGAAATATGAGAATACTTTTGGATGTCCCGTTGGTAGACAAGTGCGCACGCCAACTTTCGTGACGTTCCGAGCTATTTTCCCACCCTTTAAGCCCAAGTCTAGCAAAAACGCACGATCGAGTTTCAACTTTGACCAACTTCTCGGAATTGAAATTTGAGAATAGTTTTGGATGTCCCATTGGTAGACAAGCATCCACACAAACTTTCGTGACGTTCCGATCTATTTTCTCCCCCTCTAAGCCCAAGTCTAGCGAAAACGCCCGGTGGAGTTTCGAATTTGACCAACTTCTCGGAATTAGAAATCGAGCATAGATTTGGATGTCCCGTTGGTAGACAAATGCGCACGCCAACTTTCGTGACATTCCGAGCTATTTTCTCACCCTTCAAGCCCAAGTCCAACGAAAATGCGCGGTCGATTTTCAACTTTGACCAACTTCTCGGAATTTAAATTTGAGAATAGATTTGGATCTCACATTGGTAGACGAGCGTCCACACCAACTTTCGTGACGTTCCGAGCTATTTTCTTCCCCTTTAAGCCCAACTCTAGAGAAAACGCACGATCGTGTTTAGGCTTTGAGCTACTTCTCGGAATTGAAAATTGAGAATAGATTTGGATGTCCCATTTGTAGACATGCGTGCGCAGCAACTTTCGTGACGCCACGAGCTAATTTTACACCCTTTAAGCTCAAGTTTAGCGAAAACGCGCGGTGGCGTTTCGGCTTTGACCAACTTCTTGGAATTAAAATTTGAGAATAGATTTGGATGTCCCATTGGTAGACAAGTGCGCACACCAACTTTCGTGACATTCTGAGCTATTTTCTTCCCATTTAAGCCCAACTCTAGAGAAAACGCACGGTCGCGTTTCATCTTTGACCAACTTCTCGGAATTGAAAATTGAGAATAGATTTGGATGTCCCATTTGTAGACAAGCGTCCACACCAACTTTCGTGACGTTCCGAGCTCATTTCTCCCCCTTTAAGCCCAAGTCTAGCGAAACGCACGGTCGAGTTTCGAATTTGACCAACTTCTCGGAATTGAAAATTGAGCAGAGATTTGGATGTCCCGTTGGTAGACAAATGCGCACGCCAACTTTCGTAACGTTCCGAGCTATTTTCTCAACCCTTTAAGCCTAAGTCTAGCGAAAATGCACGGTCGATTTTCAACTTTGACCAACTTCTCGGAATTTAAATTTGAGAATAGATTTGGATGTCACATTGGTAGACGAGCGTCCACGCCAACTTTCGTGACGTTCCGAGCTAATTTCACACCCTTTAAGCCCAAGTCTAGGGAAAATGCACGATCGAGTTTCGACTTTGACCAAATTCTCGGAATTGAAAATTGAGCATAGATTTGGATGTCCCGTTGGTAGACAAGTGCGCACGCCAACTTTCGTGACGTTCCGAGCTAATTTCACACCCTTTAAGCCCGAGACTAGGGAAAACGCATGGCCGATTTTCAACTTTGACCAACTTCTCACAATTTAAATTTGAGAATAGATTTGGATGTCATATTTGTAGACATGTGCGCACTACAACTTTCGTGATTTTACGAGCTCATTTCACACACTTTAATCCCAAGTCTAGAGAAAACGCATGGTGGCGTTTCGACTTTGACCAACTTCTCGGAATGAAGATTGAGCATAGGTTCGGATGTCCCATTTGTAGACATTTGCGCACAACAACTATCGTGAGTTTACGAGCTAATTTCACACCCTTTAAGCCCAAGTCTAGCGAAAACGCACGATCGAGTTTCAACTTTGACCAACTTCTCGGAATTGAAATTTGAGAATAGATTTGGATGTCCCGTTGGTAGACAAGCGCACGCCAACTTTCATGACATTACGAGCTAATTTCACACCCTTTAAGCCCAAGTCTAACGAAAACGCACGATCGAGTTTCAACTTTGACCAACTTCTCGGAATTGAAAATTGAGCATAGATTTGGATGTCCCGTTGGTAGACAAATGCGCACGCCAACTTTCGTGACGTTCCGAGCTATTTTCTCACCCTTTAGGCCTAAGTCTAGTGAAAATGCACGGTCGATTTTCAACTTTGACCAACTTCTCGGAATTTAAATTTGAGAATAGATTTGGATGTCGCATTGGTAGACGAGCGTCCACGCCAACTTTCGTGACGTTTCGAGCTATTTTCACGCCCTTTAAGCCCAATCTAGCGAAAACGCACGATCGAGTTTCAACTTTGACCAACTTCTCGGAATTGAAATTTGAGAATAGTTTTGGATGTCCCATTGGTAGACAAGCGTCCACACCAACTTTCGTGACGTTCCGAGCTATTTTCTCCCCCTTTAAACCCAAGTCTAGCGAAAACGCACGGTCGAGTTTCGAATTTGACCAACTTCTCGGAATTAAAAATTGAGCATAGATTTGGATGTCCCGTTGGTAGACAAATGCGCACGCCAACTTTCGTGACATTCCGAGCTATTTTCTCACCCTTTAAGCCTAAGTCTAGCGAAAATGGATGGTCGATTCTCAAGTTTGACCAACTTCACGCAATTTAAATTTGAGAATGGATTTGGATGTCACATTTGGAGACATGTGCGCACTACAACTTTCGTGATTTTATGAGATAATTTCACACACTTTAATCCCAAGTCTAGAGAAAACGCATGGTGGCGTTTCGACTTTGACCAACTTCTTGGAACTGAAATTTGAGAATAGTTTTGGATGTCCCATTGGTAGACAAGCATCCACACCAACATTCGTTACGTTCCGAGCTATTTTCTCCCCCTTTAAGCCCAACTGTAGCGAAAACGTACGGTCGAGTTACGACTTTCACCAACTTCTCGGAATTGAAAATTGAGCACAGATTTGGATGTCCCATTTGTAGACATTCGCGCACAACAACTTTCGTCACATTACGAGCTAATTTCACACCCTTTAAGCCCAAGTCTAGCGAAAACGCATGTTGACGTTTCGACTTTGACCAACTTGTCGGAATTGAAAATTGAGCATAGATTTGGATGTCCCGTTGGTAGACAAGTGCGCACGCCAACTTTCGTGACGTTCCGAGCTATTTTCCCACCCTTTAAGCCCGAGTCTAGCGAAAACGCACAATCGAGTTTCAACTTTGACCAACTTCTCGGAATTGAAATTTGAGAATAATTTTGGATGTTCCATTGGTAGACAAGCGTCCACGCCAACTTTCGTGACGTTCCTAGGTATTTTCACACCCTTTAAGCCCAAGTCTAGCGAAAACGCACGATCGAGTTTCAACTTTGACCAACTTCTCGGAATTGAAAATTGAGCATAGATTTGGATGTCGCATTGGTAGACAAGCATCCTCACCAACTTTCGTGACGTTCTGAGCTATTTTCTCCCCCTTTAAGCCCTAGTCTAGCGAAAACGCACGATCGAGTTTCGAATTTGACCAACTTCTCGGAATTGAAAATTGAGCATAGATTTGGATGTCCCGTTGGTAGACAAATGCGCATGCCAACTTTCGAGGCGTTCCGAGCTATTTTCTCACCCTTTAAGCCGAAGTCTAGCGAAAATGCATGGTCGATTTTCAACTTTGACCAACTTCTCGGAATTGAAAATTGAGCATAGATTTGGATGTCCCGTTGGTAGACAAATGCGCATGCCAACTTTCGAGGCGTTCCGAGCTATTTTCTCACCCTTTAAGCCCAAGTCTAGCGAAAATGCACGGTCAATTTTCAACTTTGACCAACTTCTCGGAATTTAAATTTGAGCATAGATTTGGATGTCACATTGGTAGACGAGCATCCACGCCAACTTTCGTGACGTTCCGAGCTAATTTCACACCCGTTAAGCCCAACTCTAGGGAAAATGCACGATCGAGTTTCGACTTTGACCAAATTCTCGGAATTGAAAATTGAGCATAGATTTGGATGTCCCGTTGGTAGACAAGTGCGCACGCCAACTTTCGTGACGTTCCGAGCTAATTTCACACCCGTTAAGCCCAAGTCTAGGGAAAACGCGTGGTCGATTTTTAACTTTGACCAACTTCTCGCAATTTAAATTTGAGAATAGATTTGGATGTCATATTTGTAGACATGTGCGCACTACAACTTTCATGATTTTACGAGCTCATTTCACACACTTTAATCCCAAGTCTAGAGAAAATGCATGGTGGCGTTTTGACTTTGACCAATTTCTTGGAATTGATATTTGAGAATTGTTCTGGATGTCCCATTGGTAGACAAGCATCCACACCAACTTTCGTGGCGTTCGAAGCTATTTTCTCCTCTAGCGAAAACGTACGGTCGAGTTTCAACTTTCACCAACTTCTCGGAATTGAAGATTGAGCATAGGTTTGGATGTCCCATTGGTAGACATTTGCACACAACAACTTTCGTGAGATTACGAGCTAATTTCACACCATTTAAGCCCAAGTCTAGCGAAAACGCACGATCGAGTTTCACCTTTGACCAACTTCTCGGAATTGAAATTTGAGAATAGTTTTGGATGTCCCATTGGTAGACAAGCATCCACACCAACATTCGTCACGTTCCGAGCTATTTTCTCCCCCTTTAAGCCCAACTGTAGCGAAAACGTACGGTCGAGTTACGACTTTCACCAACTTCTCGGAATTGAAAATTGGGCATAGATTTGGACGTCCCATTTGTAGACATTCGTGCACAACAACTTTCGTCACATTACGAGCTAATTTCAAAACCTCTAAGCTCAAGTCTAGCGAAAACGTATGGTGGCGTTTCGTCTTTGACCAACTTCTCGGAATTGAAATATGAGAATACTTTTGGATGTCCCGTTGGTAGAAAAGTGCGCACGCCAACTTTCGTGACGTTCCGAGCTATTTTCCCAACCTTCAAGCCCAAGTCCAACGAAAACGCACGATCGAGTTTCAACTTTGACCAACTTCTCGGAATTGAAATTTGAGAATAGTTTTGGATGTCCCATTGGTAGATAAGCGTCCAGACCAACTTTCATGACGTTTCGAACTATTTTCTTCCCCTTTAAGCCCAACTCTAGAGAAAACGCGACGATCGTGTTTAGGCTTTGAGCTACTTCTCGGAATTGAAAATTGAGAATAGATTTGGATGTCCCATTTGTAGACATGCGTGCGCAGCAACTTTCGTGACGCTACGAGCTAATTTTACACACTTTAAGCTCAAGTTTAGCGAAAACGCACGGTGGCGTTTCGGCTTTGACCAACTTCTTGGAATTAAAATTTGAGAATAGATTTGGATGTCCCATTTGTAGACAAGCGTCCACACCAACTTTCGTGACGTTCCGAGCTATTTTCTCTCCCTTTAAGCCCAAGTCTAGCGAAAACGCACGGTCGAGTTTCGAATTTGACCAACTTCTCGGGAATTGAAAATTGAGCAGAGATTTGGATGTCCCGTTGGTAGATTTGGATTTCACACCCTTTAAGCCTAAGTCTAGCAAAAATGCACGATCGTGTTTCAACTTTGACCAACTTCTCGGAATTAAAATTTGAGAATAGTTTTGGATGTCCCATTGGTAGACAGGCATCCACACCAACATTCATTACGTTCCGAGCTATTTTCTCCCCCTTTAAGCCAAACTGTAGCAAAAACGTACGGTCGAGTTACGACTTTCACCAACTTCTCGGAATTGAAAATTGAGCATAGATTTGGATGTCCCATTTGTAGACATTCGCGCACAACAAATTTCGTCACATTACGAGCTAATTTCACACCCTTTAAGCTCAAGTCTGGCGAAAACGCATGGTGGTGTTTCGACTTTGACCAACTTCTCGGAATTGAAATATGAGAATAGATTTGGATGTCCCGTTGGTAGACAAGTACGCACGCCAACTTTCGTGACGTTCCGAGCTATTTTCCCACCCTTCAAGCCCAAGTCTAGCGAAAACGCACGATCGAGTTTCAACTTTGACCAACTTCTCGGAATTGAAATTTGAGAATTTTTTTGGATGTCCCATTGGTAGACAAGCGTCCACACCAACTTTCGTGACGTTCCGAGCTATTTTCTCCCCCTTTAATCCCTAGTCTAGCGAAAACGCACGGTCGAGTTTCGAATTTGACCAACTTCTCGGAATTGAAAATTGAGCATAGATTTGGATGTCCCGTTGGTAGACAAATGCGCACGCCAACTTTCGTAACGTTCCGAGCTATTTTCTCAACCCTTTAAGCCTAAGTCTAGCGAAAATGCACGGTCGATTTTCAACTTTGACCAACTTCTCAGAATTTAAATTTGAGAATAGATTTGGATGTCACATTGGTAGACGAGCGTCCACGCCAACTTTCGTGACGTTCCGAGCTAATTTCACACCCTTTAAGCCCAAGTCTAGGGAAAATGCACGATCGAGTTTCGACTTTGACCAAATTCTCGGAATTGAAAATTGAGCATAGATTTGGATGTCCCGTTGGTAGACAAGTGCGCACGCCAACTTTCGTGACGTTCCGAGCTAATTTCACACCCTTTAAGCCCGAGACTAGGGAAAACGCATGGCCGATTTTCAACTTTGACCAACTTCTCACAATTTAAATTTGAGAATAGATTTGGATGTCATATTTGTAGACATGTGCGCACTACAACTTTCGTGATTTTACGAGCTCATTTCACACACTTTAATCCCAAGTCTAGAGAAAACGCATGGTGGCGTTTCGACTTTGACCAACTTCTCGGAATGAAGATTGAGCATAGGTTCGGATGTCCCATTTGTAGACATTTGCGCACAACAACTCTCGTGAGTTTATGAGCTAATTTCACACCCTTTAAGCCCAAGTCTAGCGAAAACGCACGATTGAGTTTCAACTTTGACCAACTTCTCGGAATTGAAATTTGAGAATAGATTTGGATGTCCCGTTGGTAGACAAGCGCACGCCAACTTTCGTGACATTACGAGCTAATTTCACACCCTTTAAGCCCAAGTCTAACGAAAACGCACGATCGAGTTTCAACTTTGACCAACTTCTCGGAATTGAAAATTGAGCATAGATTTGGATGTCCCGTTGGTAGAGAAATGCGCACGCCAACTTTCGTGACGTTCCGAGCTATTTTCTCACCCTTTAGGCCTAAGTCTAGTGAAAATGGACGGACGATTTTCAACTTTGACCAACTTCTCGGAAGTTAAATTTGAGAATAGATTTGGATGTCGCATTGGTAGACGAGCGTCCACGCCAACTTTCGTGACGGTTTGAGCTATTTTCACGCCCTTTAAGCCCAATCTAGCGAAAACGCACGATCGAGTTTCAACTTTGAGCAACTTCTCGGAATTGAAATTTGAGCATAGTTTTGGATGTCCCATTGGTAGACAAGCGTCCACACCAACTTTCGTGACGTTCCGAGCTATTTTCTCCCCCTTTAAACCCAAGTCTAGCGAAAACGCACGGTCGAGTTTCGAATTTGACCAACTTCTCGGAATTAAAAATTGAGCATAGATTTGGATGTCCCGTTGGTAGACAAATGCGCACGCCAACTTTCGTGACATTCCGAGCTATTTTCTCACCCTTTAAGCCTAAGTCTAGCGAAAATGCACGGTCGATTTTCAACTTTGACCAACTTCTCGGAATTTAAATTTGAGATTAGATTTGGATCTCACATTGGTAGACGAGCGTCCACACCAACTTTCGTGACGTTCCGAGCTATTTTCACACCCTTCAAGCCCAAGTCCAACGAAAATGCACGATCGAGTTTCAACTTTGACCAAATTCTCGGAATTGAAATTTGAGAATAGTTTTGGATGTCCCATTGGTAGATAAGCGTCCAGACCAACTTTCATGACGTTCCGAGCTATTTTCTTCCCCTTTAAGCCCAACTCTAGAGAAAACGCACGATCGTGTTTAGGCTTTGAGCTACTTCTCGGAATTGAAAATTGAGAATAGATTTGGATGTCCCATTTGTAGACATGCGTGCGCAGCAACTTTCGTGACGCTACGAGCTAATTTTACACCCTTTAAGCTCAAGTTTAGCGAAAACGCGCGGTGGCGTTTCGGCTTTGACCAACTTCTTGGAATTAAAATTTCAGAATAGATTTGGATGTCCCATTGGTAGACAAGTGTGCACACCAACTTTCGTGACATTCCGAGCTATTTTCTTCCCATTTAAGCCCAACTCTAGAGAAAACGCACGGTCGCGTTTCATCTTTGACCAACTTCTCGGAATTGAAAATTGAGAATAGATTTGGATGTCCCATTTGTAGACAAGCGTCCACACCAACTTTCGTGACGTTCCGAGCTATTTTCTCCCCCTTTAAGCCCAAGTCTAGCGAAAACGCACGGTCGAGTTTCTAATTTGACCAACTTCTCGGGAATTGAAAATTGAGCAGAGATTTGGATGTCCCGTTGGTAGATTTGGATTTCACACCCCTTTAAGCCTAAGTCTAGCGAAAACGCACGATCGTGTTTCAACTTTGACCAACTTCTCGGAATTAAAATTTGAGAATAGTTTTGGATGTCCCATTGGTAGACAAGCATCCACACCAACATTCATTACGTTCCGAGCTATTTTCTCCCCCTTTAAGCCCAACTGTAGCGAAAACGTACGGTCGAGTTACGACTTTAACCAACTTCTCGGAAATGAAAATTGAGCATAGATGTCCCATTTGTAGACATTCGCGCACAACAACTTTCGTCACATTACAAGCTAATTTCACACCCTTTAAGCTCAAGTCTGGCGAAAACGCATGGTGGTGTTTCGACTTTGACCAACTTCTCGGAATTGAAATATGAGAATAGATTTGGATGTCCCGTTGGTAGACAAGTACGCACGCCAACTTTCGTGACGTTCCGAGCTATTTTCCCACCCTTCAAGCCCAAGTCTAGCGAAAACGCACGATCGAGTTTCAACTTTGACCAACTTCTCGGAATTGAAATTTGAGAATTGTTTTGGACGTCCCATTGGTAGACAAGCGTCCACACCAACTTTCGTGACGTTCCGAGCTATTTTCTCCCCCTTCAAGCCCAAGTCTAGCGAAAACGCACGATCGAGTTTCAACTTTGACCAACTTCTCGGAATTGAAATTTGAGAATTGTTTTGGACGTCCCATTGGTAGACAAGCGTCCACACCAACTTTCGTGACGTTCCGAGCTATTTTCTCCCCCTTTAATCCCTAGTCTAGCGAAAACGCACGGTCGAGTTTCGAATTTGACCAACTTCTCGGAATTGAAAATTGAGCATAGATTTGGATGTCCCGTTGGTAGACAAATGCGCACGCCAACTTTCGTAACGTTCCGAGCTATTTTCTCAACCCTTTAAGCCTAAGTCTAGCGAAAATGCACGGTCGATTTTCAACTTTGACCAACTTCTCGGAATTTAAATTTGAGAATAGATTTGGATGTCACATTGGTAGACGAGCGTCCACGCCAACTTTCGTGACGTTCCGAGCTAATTTCACACCCTTTAAGCCCAAGTCTAGGGAAAATGCACGATCGAGTTTCGACTTTGACCAAATTCTCGGAATTGAAAATTGAGCATAGATTTGGATGTCCCGTTGGTAGACAAGTGCGCACGCCAACTTTCGTGACGTTCCGAGCTAATTTCACACCCTTTAAGCCCGAGACTAGGGAAAACGCATGGCCGATTTTCAACTTTGACCAACTTCTCACAATTTAAATTTGAGAATAGATTTGGATGTCATATTTGTAGACATGTGCGCACTACAACTTTCGTGATTTTACGAGCTCATTTCACACACTTTAATCCCAAGTCTAGAGAAAACGCATGGTGGCGTTTCGACTTTGACCAACTTCTCGGAATGAAGATTGAGCATAGGTTCGGATGTCCCATTTGTAGACATTTGCGCACAACAACTATCGTGAGTTTACGAGCTAATTTCACACCTTTAAGCCCAAGTCTAGCGAAAACGCACGATCAAGTTTCAACTTTGACCAACTTCTCGGAATTGAAATTTGAGAATAGATTTGGATGTCCCATTGGTAGACAAGCGCACGCCAACTTTCGTGACATTACGAGCTAATTTCACACCCTTTAAGCCCAAGTCTAACGAAAACGCACGATCGAGTTTCAAGTTTGACCAACTTTTCGGAATTGAAAATTGAGCATAGATTTGGATGTCCCGTTGGTAGACAAATGCGCACTCCAACTTTCATGACGTTCCGAGCTATTTTCTCACCCTTTAGGCCTAAGTCTAGTGAAAATGCACGGTCGATCTTCAACTTTGACCAACTTCTCGGAATTTAAATTTGAGAATAGATTTGGATGTCGCATTGGTAGACGAGCGTCCACGCTAACTTTCGTGATGTTTCGAGCTATTTTCACGCCCTTTAAGCCCAATCTAGCGAAAACGCACGATCGACTTTCAACTTTGACCAACTTCCCGGAATTGAAATTTGAGAATAGTTTTGGATGTCCCATTGGTAGACAAGCGTCCACACCAACTTTCGTGACGTTCCGAGCTATTTTCTCCCCCTCTAAGCCCAAGTCTAGCGAAAACGCCCGGTGGAGTTTCGAATTTGACCAACTTCTCGGAATTAGAAATCGAGCATAGATTTGGATGTCCCGTTGGTAGACAAATGCGCACCGCCAACTTTCGTGACATTCCGAGCTATTTTCTCACCCTTTAAGCCCAAGTCTAGCGAAAATGCACGGTCGATTTTCAACTTTGACCAACTTCTCGGAATTTAAATTTGAGAATAGATTTGAATCTCACATTGGTAGACGAGCGTCCACACCAACTTCCGTGACGTTCCGAGCTATTTTCACACCCTTCAAGCCCAAGTCCAACGAAAACGCACGATCGAGTTTCAACTTTGACCAACCTCTCAGAATTGAAAATTGAGCATAGATTTGGATGTCCCGTTGGTAGACAAGTGCGCACGCCAACTTTCATGACGTTCCGAGCTAATTTCACACCCTTTAAGCCCGAGACTAGGGAAAACGCATGGCCGATTTTCAACTTTGACCAACTTCTCACAATTTAAATTTGAGAATAGATTTGGATGTCATATTTGTAGACATGTGCGCACTACAACTTTCGTGATTTTACGAGCTCATTTCACACACTTTAATCCCAAGTCTAGAGAAAACGCATGGTGGCGTTTCGACTTTGACCAACTTCTCGGAATGAAGATTGAGCATAGGTTCGGATGTCCCATTTGGAGACATTTGCGCACAACAACTCTCGTGAATTTACGAGCTAATTTCACACCCTTTAAGCCCAAGTCTAGCGAAAACGCACGATCGAGTTTCAACTTTGACCAACTTCTCGGAATTGAAATTTGAGAATAGATTTGGATGTCCCGTTGGTAGACAAGCGCACGCCAACTTTCGTGACATTACGAGCTAATTTCACACCCTTTAAGCCCAAGTCTAACGAAAACGCACGATCGAGTTTCAACTTTGACCAACTTCTCGGAATTGAAAATTGAGCATAGATTTGGATGTCCCGTTGGTAGACATATGCGCACGCCAACTTTCGTGACGTTCCGAGCTATTTTCTCACCCTTTAGGCCTAAGTCTAGTGAAAATGCACGGTCGATTTTCAACTTTGACCAACTTCTCGGAATTTAAATTTGAGAATAGATTTGGATGTCGCATTGGTAGACGAGCGTCCACGCCAACTTTCGTGACGTTTCGAGCTATTTTCACGCCCTTTAAGCCCAATCTAGCGAAAACGCACGATCGAGTTTCAACTTTGACCAACTTCTCGGAATTGAAATTTGAGAATAGTTTTGGATGTCCCATTGGTAGACAAGCGTCCACACCAACTTTTGTGACGTTCCGAGCTATTTTTTCCCCCTTAAAACCATGTCTAGCGAAAACGCATGGTCGAGTTTCGAATTTGACCAACTTCTCGGAATTAAAAATTGAGCATAGATTTGGATGTCCCGTTGGTAGACAAATGCGCACGCCAACTTTCGTGACATTCCGAGCTATTTTCTCACCCTTTAAGCCTAAGTCTAGCGAAAATGGACGGTCGATTCTCAAGTTTGACCAACTTCACGCAATTTAAATTTGAGAATGGATTTGGATGTCACATTTGGAGACATGTGCGCACTACAACTTTCGTGATTTTATGAGCTAATTTCACACACTTTAATCCCAAGTCTAGAGAAAACGCATGGTGGCGTTTCGACTTTGACCAACTTCTTGGAACTGAAATTTGAGAATAGTTTTGGATGTCCCATTGGTAGACAAGTGTCCACACCAACTTTCGTGACGTTCCGAGCTATTTTCTCCCCCTTTAAACCCAAGTCTAGCGAAAACGCACGGTCGAGTTTCGAATTTGACCAACTTCTCGGAATTAAAAATTGAGCATAGATTTGGATGTCCCGTTGGTAGACAAATGCGCACGCCAACTTTCGTGACATTCCGAGCTATTTTCTCACCCTTTAAGCCTAAGTCTAGCGAAAATGGACGGTCGATTCTCAAGTTTGACCAACTTCACGCAATTTAAATTTGAGAATGGATTTGGATGTCACATTTGGAGACATGTGCGCACTACAACTTTCGTGATTTTATGAGCTAATTTCACACACTTTAATCCCAAGTCTAGAGAAAACGCATGGTGGCGTTTCGACTTTGACCAACTTCTTGGAACTGAAATTTGAGAATAGTTTTGGATGTCCCATTGGTAGACAAGCATCCACACCAACATTCGTTACGTTCCGAGCTATTTTCTCCCCCTTTAAGCCCAACTGTAGCGAAAACGTACGGTCGAGTTGCGACTTTCACCAACTTCTCGGAATTGAAAATTGAGCACAGATTTGGATGTCCCATTTGTAGACATTCGCGCACAACAACTTTCGTCACATTACGAGCTAATTTCACACCCTTTAAGCCCAAGTCTAGCGAAAACGCATGTTGACGTTTCGACTTTGACCAACTTGTCGGAATTGAAAATTGAGCATAGATTTGGATGTCCCGTTGGTAGACAAGTGCGCACGCCAACTTTCGTGACGTTCCGAGCTATTTTCCCGCCCTTTAAGCCCGAGTCTAGCGAAAACGCACAATCGAGTTTCAACTTTGACCAACTTCTCGGAATTGAAATTTGAGAATAATTTTGGATGTTCCATTGATAGACAAGCGTCCACGCCAACATTCGTGACGTTCCTAGGTATTTTCACACCCTTTAAGCCCAAGTCTAGCGAAAACGCACGATCGAGTTTCAACTTTGACCAACTTCTCGGAATTGAAATTTGAGAATATTTTGGATGTCGCATTGGTAGACAAGCGTCCACACCAACTTTCGTGACGTTCTGAGCTATTTTCTCCCCCTTTAAGCCCTAGTCTAGCGAAAACGCACGATCGAGTTTCGAATTTGACCAACTTCTCGGAATTGAAAATTGAGCATAGATTTGGATGTCCCGTTGGTAGACAAATGCGCATGCCAACTTTCGAGGCGTTCCGAGCTATTTTCTCACCCTTTAAGCCCAAGTCTAGCGAAAATGCATGGTCGATTTTCAACTTTGACCAACTTCTCGGAATTGAAATTGAGCATAGATTTGGATGTCCCGTTGGTAGACAAATGCGCATGCCAACTTTCGAGGCGTTCCGAGCTATTTTCTCACCCTTTAAGCCCAAGTCTAGCGAAAATGCACGGTCGATTTTCAACTTTGACCAACTTCTCAGAATTTAAATTTGAGAATAGATTTGGATGTCACATTGGTAGACGAGCGTCCACGCCAACTTTCGTGACGTTCCGAGCTAATTTCACACCCTTTAAGCCCAAGTCTAGGGAAAATGCACGATCGAGTTTCGACTTTGACCAAATTCTCGGAATTGAAAATTGAGCATAGATTTGGATGTCCCGTTGGTAGACAAATGCGCATGCCAACTTTCGAGGCGTTCCGAGCTATTTTCTCACCCTTTAAGCCCAAGTCTAGCGAAAATGCACGGTCGATTTTCAACTTTGACCAACTTCTCGGAATTTAAATTTGAGAATAGATTTGGATGTCACATTGGTAGACGAGCGTCCACGCCAACTTTCGTGACGTTCCGAGCTAATTTCACACCCGTTAAGCCCAAGTCTAGGGAAAACGCGTGGTCGATTTTCAACTTTGACCAACTTCTCGCAATTTAAATTTGAGAATAGATTTGGATGTCATATTTGTAGACATGTGCGCACTACAACTTTCATGATTTTACGAGCTCATTTCACACACTTTAATCCCAAGTCTAGAGAAAATGCATGGTGGCGTTTTGACTTTGACCAATTTCTTGGAATTGATATTTGAGAATTGTTTTGGATGTCCCATTGGTAGACAAGCATCCACACCAACTTTCGTGGCGTTCGAAGCTATTTTCTCCTCTAGCGAAAACGTACGGTCGAGTTTCAACTTTCACCAACTTCTCGGAATTGAAGATTGAGCATAGGTTTGGATGTCCCATTGGTAGACATTTGCACACAACAACTTTCGTGACGTTCTGAGCTATTTTCTCCCCCTTTAAGCCCTAGTCTAGCGAAAATGCACGATCGAGTTTTGAATTTGACCAACTTCTCGCAATTTAAATTTGAGAATAGATTTGGTTGTCATATTTGTAGACATGTGCGCACTACAACTTTCGTGATTTTACGAGCTCATTTCACACACTTTAATCCCAAGTCTAGAGAAAATGCATGGTGGCGTTTTGACTTTGACCAATTTCTTGGAATTGATATTTGAGAATTGTTTTGGATGTCCCATTGGTAGACAAGCATCCACACCAACTTTCGTGGCGTTCGAAGCTATTTTCTCCTCTAGCGAAAACGTACGGTCGAGTTTCAACTTTCACCAACTTCTCGGAATTGAAGATTGAGCATAGGTTTGGATGTCCCATTGGTAGACATTTGCACACAACAACTTTCGTGAGATTACGAGCTAATTTCACACCATTTAAGCCCAAGTCTAGCGAAAACGCACGATCGAGTTTCACCTTTGACCAACTTCTCGGAATTGAAATTTGAGAATAGTTTTGGATGTCCCATTGGTAGACAAGCATCCACAACAACATTCGTCACGTTCCGAGCTATTTTCTCCCCCTTTAAGCCCAACTGTAGCGAAAACGTACGGTCGAGTTACGACTTTCACCAACTTCTCGGAATTGAAAATTGAGCATAGATTTGGACGTCCCATTTGTAGACATTCGTGCACAACAACTTTCGTCACATTACGAGCTAATTTCACAACCTTTAAGCTCAAGTCTAGCGAAAACGTATGGTGGCGTTTCGTCTTTGACCAACTTCTCGGAATTGAAATATGAGAATACTTTTGGATGTCCCGTTGGTAGACAAGTGCGCACGCCAACTTTCGTGACGTTCCGAGCTATTTTCCACCCTTTAAGCCCAAAGTCTAGCGAAAACGCACGATCGAGTTTCAACTTTGACCAACTTCTCGGAATTGAAATTTGAGAATAGTTTTGGATGTCCCATTGGTAGACAAGCATCCACACAAACTTTCGTGACGTTCCGATCTATTTTCTCCCCCTCTAAGCCCAAGTCTAGCGAAAACGCCCGGTGGAGTTTCGAATTTGACCAACTTCTCGGAATTAGAAATCGAGCATAGATTTGGATGTCCCGTTGGTAGACAAATGCGCACGCCAACTTTCGTGACATTCCAAGCTATTTTCTCACCCTTTAAGCCCAAGTCTAGCGAAAATGCACGGTCGATTTTCAACTTTGACCAACTTCTCAGAATTTAAATTTGAGAATAGATTTGGATCTCACATTGGTAGACGAGCGTCCACACCAACTTTCGTGACGTTCCGAGCTATTTTCACACCCTTCAAGCCCAAGTCCAACGAAAACGCACGATCGAGTTTCAACTTTGACCAACTTCTCAGAATTGAAATTTGAGAATAGTTTTGGATGTCCCATTGGTATTGAGAATAGTTTTGGATGTCCCATTGGTAGATAAGCGTCCAGACCAACTTTCATGACGTTCCGAGCTATTTTCTTCCCCTTTAAGCCCAACTCTAGAGAAAACGCATGATCGTGTTTAGGCTTTGAGCTACTTCTCGGAATTGAAAATTGAGAATAGATTTGAGATGTCCCATTTGTAGACATGCGTGCGCAGCAACTTTCGTGACGCTCACGAGCTAATTTTACACCCTTTAAGCTCAAGTTTAGCGAAAACGCGCGGTGGCGTTTCTGCTTTGACCAACTTCTTGGAATTAAAATTTGAGAATAGATTTGGATGTCCCATTGGTAGACAAGTGCGCACACCAACTTTCGTGACATTCCGAGCTATTTTCTTCCCATTTAAGCCAACTCTAGAGAAAACGCAACGGTCGCGTTTCATCTTTGACCAACTTCTCGGAATTGAAAATTGAGAATAGATTTGGATGTCCCATTTGTAGACAAGCGTCCACACCAACTTTCGTGACGTTCGGAGCTATTTTCTCCCCCTTTAAGCCCAAGTCTAGCGAAAACGCAACGGTCGAGTTTCGAATTTGACCAACTTCTCGGGAATTGAAAGATTGAGCAGAGATTTGGATGTCCCGTTGGTAGATTTGGATTTCACACCCTTTAAGCCTAAGTCTAGCGAAAACGCACGATCGTGGTTTCAACTTTGACCAACTTCTTGGAATTAAAATTTGAGAATAGTTTTGGATGTCCCAGTTGGTAGACAAGCATCCACACCAACATTCATTACGTTCCGAGCTATTTTCTCCCCCTTTAAGCCCAACTGTAGCGAAAACGTACGGTCGAGTTACGACTTTCACCAACTTCTCGGAAATGAAAATTGAGCATAGATTTGGATGTCCCATTTGTAGACATTCGCGCACAACAACTTTCGTCACAGTACGAGCTAATTTCACACCCTTTAAGCTCAAGTCTGGCGAAAACGCATGGTGGTGTTTCGACTTTGACCAACTTCTCGGAATTGAAATATGAGAATAGATTTGGATGTCCCGTTGGTAGACAAGTACGCACGCCAACTTTCGTGACGTTCCGAGCTATTTTCCCACCCTTCAAGCCCAAGTCTAGCGAAAACGCACGATCGAGTTTCAACTTTGACCAACTTCTCGGAATTGAAATTTGAGAATTGTTTTGGATGTCCCATTGGTAGACAAGCGTCCACACCAACTTTCGTGACGTTCCGAGCTATTTTCTCCCCCTTTAATCCCTAGTCTAGCGAAAACGCAACGGTCGAGTTTCGAATTTGACCAACTTCTCGAAATTGAAAATTGAGCATAGATTTGGATGTCCCGTTGGTAGACAAATGCGCACGCCAACTTTCGTAACGTTCCGAGCTATTTTCTCAACCCTTTAAGCCTAAGTCTAGCGAAAATGCACGGTCGATTTTCAACTTTGACCAACTTCTCGGAATTTAAATTTGAGAATAGATTTGGATGTCACATTGGTAGACGAGCGTCCACGCCAACTTTCGTGACGTTCCGAGCTAATTTCACACCCTTTAAGCCCAAGTCTCAGGGAAAATGCTACGATCGAGTTTCGACTTTGACCAAATTCTCGGAATTGAAAATTGAGCATAGATTTGGATGTCCCGTTGGTAGACAAGTGCGCACGCCAACTTTCGTGACGTTCCGAGCTAATTTCAAACCCGTTAAGCCCAAGTCTAGGGAAAACGCGTGGTCGATTTTCAACTTTGACCAACTTCTCGCAATTTAAATTTGAGAATAGATTTGGATGTCATATTTGTAGACATGTGCGCACTACAACTTTCCTGATTTTACGAGCTCATTTCACACACTTTAATCCCAAGTCTAGAGAAAATGCATGGTGGCGTTTTGACTTTGACCAATTTCTTGGAATTGATATTTGAGAATTGTTTTGGATGTCCCATGGTAGACAAGCATCCACACCAACTTTCGTGGCGTTCGAAGCTATTTTCTCCTCTAGCGAAAACGTACGGTCGAGTTTCAACTTTCACCAACTTCTCGGAATTGAAGATTGAGCATAGGTTTGGATGTCCCATTGGTAGACATTTGCACACAACAACTTTCGTGAGATTACGAGCTAATTTCACACCATTTAAGCCAAGTCTAGCAAAACGCAACGATCGAGTTTCACCTTTGACCAACTTTTCGGAATTGAAATTTGAGAATAGTTTTGGATGTCCCATTGGTAGACAAGCATCCACACCAACATTCGTCACGTTCCGAGCTCTTTTCTCCCCCTTTAAGCCAACTGAGTAGCGAAAACGTACGGTCGAGTTTACGACTTTCACCAACTTCTCGGAATTGAAAATTGAGCATAGATTTGGACGTCCCATTTGTAGACATTCGTGCACAACAACTTTCGTCACATTACGAGCTAATTTCACAACCTTTAAGCTCAAGTCTAGCGAAAACGTATGTGGCGTTTCGTCTTTGACCAACTTCTCGGAATTGAAATATGAGAATACTTTTGGATGTCCCGTTGGTAGACAAGTGCGCACGCCAACTTTCGTGACGTTCCGAGCTATTTTCCCACCCTTTAAGCCCAAGTCTAGCGAAAACGCTCGATCGAGTTTCAACTTTGACCAACTTCTCGGAATTGAAATTTGAGAATAGTTTTGGATGTCCCATTGGTAGACAAGCATCCACACAAACTTTCGTGACGTTCCGATCTATTTTTCTCCCCCTCTAAGCCCAAGTCTAGCGAAAACGCCCGGTGGAGTTTCGAATTTGACCAACTTCTCGGAATTAGAAATCGAGCATAGATTTGGATGTCCGTTGGTAGACAAATGCGCACGCCAACTTTCGTGACATTCCGAGCTATTTTCTCACCCTTTAAGCCCAAGTCTAGCGAAAATGCACGGTCGATTTTCAACTTTGACCAACTTCTCGGAATTTAAATTTGAGAATAGATTTGGATCTCACATTGGTAGACGAGCGTCCACACCAACTTTCGTGACGTTCCGAGCTATTTTCACACCCTTCTAGCCCAAGTTCAACGAAAACGCGACGATCGAGTTTCAACCTTGACCAACTTCTCGGAATTGAAATTTGAGAATAGTTTTTGGATGTCCCATTGGTAGATAAGCGTCCAGACCAACTTCCATGACGTTCCGAGCTATTTTCTTCCCCTTTAAGCCCAACTCTAGAGAAAACGCACGATCGTGTTTAGGCTTTGAGCTACTTCTCGGAATTGAAAATTGAGAATAGATTTGGATGTCCCATTTGTAGACATGCTAGCTGCGCAAGCAACTTTCGTGACGCTACGAGCTAATTTTACACCCTTTAAGCTCAAGTTTAGCGAAAGAGCACTCGGTGACGTTTCTGCTTTGACCAACTTCTTGGAATTAAAATTTGAGAATAGATTTGGATGTCCCATTGGTAGACAAGTGCGCACACCAACTTTCGTGACATTCCGAGCTATTTTCTTCCCATTTAAGCCAACTCTAGAGAAAACGCACGTTCGCGTTTCATCTTTGACCAACTTCTCGGAATTGAAAATTGAGAATAGATTTGGATGTCCCATTTGTAGACAAGCGTCCACACCAACTTTCGTGACGTTCCGAGCTATTTTCTCCCCCTTTAAGCCCAAGTCTAGCGAAAACGCACGGTCGAGTTTCGAATTTGACCAACTTCTCGGGAATTGAAAATTGAGCAGAGATTTGGATGTCCCGTTGGTAGATTTGGATTTCACACCCTTTAAGCCTAAGTCTAGCGAGAAAGCGCACGATCGTGTTTCAACTTTGACCAACTTCTCGGAATTAAAATTTGAGAATAGTTTTGGATGTCCCATTGGTAGACAAGCATCCACACCAACACATTCATTACGTTCCGAGCTATTTTCCTCCCCCTTTAAGCCCAACTGTAGCGAAAACGTAACGGTCGAGTTACAACTTTCACCAACTTCTCGGAAATGAAAATTGAGCATAGATTTGGATGTCCCATTGTAGACATTCGCGCACAACAACTTTCGTCACATTACGAGCTAATTTCACACCCTTTAAGCTCAAGTCTGGCGAAAACGCATGGTGGTGTTTCGACTTTGACCAACTTCTCAGAATTGAAATATGAGAATAGATTTGGATGTCCCGTTGGTAGACAAGTACGCACGCCAACTTTCGTGACGTTTCCGAGCTATTTTCCCACCCTTCAAGCCCAAGTCTAGCGAAAACGCACGATCGAGTTTCAACTTTGACCAACTTCTCAGAATTGAAATTTGAGAATTGTTTTGGATGTCCCATTGGTAGACAAGCGTCCACACCAACTTTCGTGACGTTCCGAGCTATTTTCTCCCCCTTTAATCCCTAGTCTAGCGAAAACGCGACGGTCGAGTTCGAATTTGACCAACTTCTCGGAATTGAAAATTGAGCATAGATTTGGATGTCCCTGTTGGTAGACAAATGCGCACGCCAACTTTCGTAACGTTCCGAGCCATTTTCTCAACCCTTTAAGCCTAAGTCTAGCGAGAATGCACGGTCGATTTTCAACTTTGACCAACTTCTCGGAATTTAAATTTGAGAATAGATTTGGATGTCACATTGGTAGACGAGCGTCCACGCCAACTTTCGTGACGTTCCGAGCTAATTTCACACCCCTTTAAGCCCAAGTCTAGGGAAAATGCACGATCGAGTTTTCGACTTTGACCAAATTTCGGAATTGAAAATTGAGCATAGATTTGGATGTCCCGTTGGTAGACAAGTGCGCACGCCAACTTTCATGACGTTCCGAGCTAATTTCACACCCTTTAAGCCCGAGACTAGGGAAAACGCGATGGCCGATTTTCAACTTTGACCAACTTCTCACAATTTAAATTTGAGAATAGATTTGGATGTCATATTTGTAGACATGTGCGCACTACAACTTTCGTGATTTTACGAGCTCATTTCACACACTTTAATCCCAAGTCTAGAGAAAACGCACGTGGTGGCGTTTCGACTTTGGACCAACTTCTCGGAATGAAGATTGAGCATAGGTTCGGATTGTCCCATTTGTAGACATTTGCGCACAACAACTCTCGTGAGTTTACGAGCTAATTTCACACCCTTTAAGCCCAAGTCTAGCGAAAACGCACGATCGAGTTTCAACTTTGACCAACTTCTCGGAATTGAAATTTGAGAATAGATTTGGATGTCCCGTTGGTAGACAAGCGCACGCCAACTTTCGTGACATTACGAGCTAATTTCACACCCTTTAAGCCCAAGTCTAACGAAAACGCACGATCGAGTTTCAACTTTGACCAACTTCTCGGAATTGAAAATTGAGCATAGATTTGGATGTCCCGTTGGTAGACAAATGCGCACGCCAACTTTCGTGACGTTCCGAGCTATTTTTTCACCCTTTAGGCTAAGTCTAGTGAAAGATGCACGGTCGATTTTCAACTTTGACCAACTTCTCGGAATTTAAATTGAGAATAGATTTGGATGTCGCATTGGTAGACGAGCGTCCACGCCAACTTTCGTGACGTTTCGAGCTATTTTCACGCCCTTTAAGCCCAATTCTAGCGAAAACGCGACGATCGAGTTTCAACTTTGACCAACTTCTCGGAATTGAAATTTGAGAATAGTTTTGGACTGTCCCATTGGTAGACAAGCGTCCACACCAACTTTCGTGACGTTCCGAGCTATTTTCTCCCCCTTTAAACCCAAGTCTAGCGAAAACGCACGGTCGAGTTTCGAATTTGACCAACTTCTCGGAATTAAAAATTGAGCATAGATTTGGATTGTCCCGTTGGTAGACAAATGCGCACGCCAACTTTCGTGACATTCCGAGCTATTTCTCACCCTTTAAGCCTAAGTCTAGCGAAAATGGACGGTCGATTCTCAAGTTTGACCAACTTCACGCAATTTTAAATTTGAGAATGGATTTGGATGTCACATTTGGAGGACATGTGCGCACTACAACTTTCGTGATTTTATGAGCTAATTTCACACACTTTAATCCCAAGTCTAGAGAAAACGCATGGTGCGTTTCGACTTTGACCAACTTCTTGGAACTGAAATTTGAGAATAGTTTTGGATGTCCCATTGGTAGACAAGCATCCACACCAACATTCGTTATGTTCCGAGCTATTTTCTCCCCCTTTAAGCCCAACTGTAGCGAAAACATACGGTCGAGTTGCGACTTTCACCAACTTCTCGGAATTGAAAATTGAGCACAGATTTGGATGTCCCATTTGTAGACATTCGCGCACAACAACTTTCGTCACATTACGAGCTTAATTTCACACCCTTTAAGCCCAAGTCTAGCGAAAACGCATGTTGACGTTTCGACTTTGACCAACTTTCGGAATTGAAAATTGAGCATAGATTTGGATGTCCCGTTGGTAGACAAGTGCGCACGCCAACTTTCGTGACGTTCCGAGCTATTTTCCCACCTTTAAGCCCGAGTCTAGCGAAAAACGCACAATCGAGTTTCGAATTTTTGACCAACTTCTCGGAATTGAAAATTGAGCATAGATTTGGATGTCCCGTTGGTAGACAAATGCGCATGCCAACTTTCGAGGCGTTTCCGAGCTATTTTCTCACCCTTTAAGCCCAAGTCTAGCGAAAATGCATGGTCGATTTTCAACTTTGACCAACTTCTCGGAATTGAAAATTGAGCATAGATTTGGATGTCCCGTTGGTAGACAAATGCGCATGCCAACTTCGAGGCGTTCCGAGCTATTTTCTCACCCTTTAAGCCCCAAGTCTAGCGAAAATGCACGGTCGATTTTCAACTTTGACCAACTTCTCGGAATTTAAATTTGAGAATAGATTTGGATGTCACATTGGTAGACGAGCGTCCACGCCAACTTTCGTGACGTTTTCGAGCTAATTTCACACCCTTTAAGCCCAAGTCTAGCGAAAACGCCCGGTGGAGTTTCGAATTTGACCAACTTCTCGGAATTAGAAATCGAGCATAGATTTGGATGTCCCGTTGGTAGACAAATGCGCACGCCAACTTTCGTGACATTCCGAGCTATTTTTCTCACCCTTTAAGCCCAAGTCTAGCGAAAATGCACGGTCGATTTTCAACTTTGACCAACTTCTCGGAATTTAAATTTGAGAATAGATTTGGATCTCACATTGGTAGACGAGCTGTCCACACCAACTTTCGTGACGTTCCGAGCTATTTTTCACACCCTTCAAGCCAAGTCCAACGAAAACGCACGATCGAGTTTCAACTTTTGACCAACTTCTCGGAATTGAAATTTGAGAATAGCTTTGGATGTCCCATTGGTAGATAAGCGTCCAGACCAACTTTCATGACGTTCCGAGCTATTTTCTTCCCCCTTAGCCCAACTCTAGAGAAAACGCAACGATCGTGTTTAGGCTTCGAGCTACTTCTCGAAATTGAAAATTGAGAATAGATTTGGATGTCCCATTTGTAGACATGCGTGCGCAACAACTTTCGTGACGCTACGAGCTAATTTTACACCCTTTAAGCTCAAGTTTAGCGAAAACGCGCGGTGTGGCGTTTCTGCTTTGACCAACTTCTTGGAATTAAAATTTGAGAATAGATTTGGATGTCCCATGGTAGACAAGTGCGCACACCAACTTTCGTGACATTCCGAGCTATTTTCTTCCCATTTAAGCCCAACTCTAGAGAAAACGCACGGTCGCGTTTCATCTTTGACCAACTTCTCGGAATTGAAAATTGAGAATAGATTTGGATGTCCCATTTGTAGACAAGCGTCCACACCAACATTTCGTGACGTTCCGAGCTATTTTCTCCCCCTTTAAGCCCAAGTCCAGCGAAACGCACGACGGTCGAGTTTCGAATTTGACCAACTTCTCGGGAATTGAAAATTGAGCAGAGAT
Organism: Larix kaempferi; assembly: GCA_027924585.1. Classification (NCBI taxonomy): domain Eukaryota; kingdom Viridiplantae; phylum Streptophyta; class Pinopsida; order Pinales; family Pinaceae; genus Larix; species Larix kaempferi. The sequence goes on along the minus strand of BSBM01001860.1, from coordinate 2,951 downwards.
TTGGATGTCCCGTTGGTAGATTGGATTTCACACCCTTTAAGCCTAAGTCTATGCGAAAACGCGACGATCGTGTTTCAACTTTGACCAACTTCTCGGAATTAAAATTTGAGAATAGTTTTGGATGTCCCATTGGTAGACAAGCATCCACACCAACATTCATTACGTTCCGAGCTATTTTCTCCCCCTTTAAGCCCAACTGTAGCGAAAACGTAAACGGTCGAGTTACGACTTTCACCAACTTCTCGGAAATGAAAATTGAGCATAGATTTGGAGTGTCCCATTTGTAGACATTCGCGCACAACAACTTTCGTCACATTACGAGCTAATTTCACACCCTTTAAGCTCAAGTCTGGCGAAAACGGCATGGTGGTGTTTCGACTTTGACCAACTTCTCAGAATTGAAATATGAGAATAGATTTGGATGTCCCGTTGGTAGACAAGTACGCACGCCAACTTTTGTGACGTTCCGAGCTATTTTCCACCCTTCAAGCCCAAGTCTAGCGAAAACGCGACGATCGAGTTTCAACTTTGACCAACTTCTCGGAATTGAAATTTGAGAATTGTTTTGGATGTCCCATTGGTAGACAAGCGTCCACACCAACTTTCGTGACGTTCCGAGCTATTTTCTCCCCCTTTAATCCCTAGTCTAGCGAAAACGCTTACGGTCGAGTTTCGAATTTGATCAACTTCTCGGAATTGAAAATTGAGCAATAGATTTGATGTCCCGTTGGTAGACAAATGCGCACGCCAACTTTCGTAACGTTTCCGAGCTATTTTCTCAACCCTTTAAGCCTAAGTCTAGGCGAATAATGCTACGGTCGATTTTCAACTTTGACCAACTTCTCGGAATTTAAATTTGAGAATAGATTTTGGATGTCACATTGGTAGACGAGCGTCCACGCCAACTTTTGTGACGTTCCGAGCTAATTTCACACCCTTTAAGCCCAAGTCTAGGGAAAATGCACGATCGAGTTTCGACTTTGACCAAATTCTCGGAATTGAAAATTGAGCATAGATTTGGATGTCCGTTGGTAGACAAGTGCGCACGCCAACTTTCGTGACGTTCCGAGCTAATTTCACACCCTTTAAGCCCGAGACTAGGGAAAACGCAATGGCCGATTTTCAACTTTGACCAACTTCTCACAATTTAAATTTGAGAATAGATTTGGATGTCATATTTGTAGACATGTGCGCACTACAACTTTCGTGATTTTACGAGCTCATTTTCACACACTTTAATCCCAAGTCTAGAGAAAACGCATGGTGGCGTTTCGACTTTGACCAACTTCTCGGAATGAAGATAGAGCATAGGTTCGGATGTCCCATTTGTAGACATTTGCGCACAACAACTCTCGTGAGTTTACGAGCTAATTTCACACCCTTTAAGCCCAAGTCTAGCGAAAACGCACGATCGAGTTTCAACTTTGACCAACTTCTCGGAATTGAAATTTGAGAATAGATTTGGATGTCCCGTTGGTAGACAAGCGCACGCCAACTTTCGTGACATTACGAGCTAATTTCACACCCTTTAAAGCCCAAGTCTAACGAAAACGCGACGATCGAGTTTCAACTTTGACCAACTTCTCGGAATTGAAAATTGAGCATAGATTTGGATGTCCCGTTGGTAGACAAATGCGCACGCCAACTTTCGTGACGTTCCGAGCTATTTTCTCACCCTTTAGGCCTAAGTCTATTGAAAATGCACGGTCGATTTTCAACTTTGACCAACTTCTCGGAATTTAAATTTGAGAATAGATTTGGATGTCGCATTGGTAGACGAGCGTCCACGCCAACTTTCGTGATGTTTCGAGCTATTTTCACGCCCTTTAAGCCCAATCTAGCGAAAACGCACGATCGAGTTTCAACTTTGACCAACTTCTCGGAATTGAAATTTGAGAATAGTTTTGGATGTCCCATTGGTAGACAAGCGTCCACACCAACTTTCGTGACGTTCCGAGCTATTTTCTCCCCCCTTTAAACCCAAGTCTAGCGAAAACGCACGGTCGAGTTTCGAATTTGACCAACTTCTCGGAATTAAAATTGAGCATAGATTTGGATGTCCCGTTGGTAGACAAATGCGCACGCCAACTTTCGTGACATTCCGAGCTATTTTCTCACCCTTTAAGCCTAAGTCTAGCGAAAATGGACGGTCGATTCTCAAGTTTGACCAACTTCACGCAATTTAAATTTGAGAATGGATTTGGATGTCACATTTGGAGACATGTGCGCACTACAACTTTCGTGATTTTATGAGCCTAATTTCACACACTTTAATCCCAAGTCTAGAGAAAACGCATGGTGGCGTTTCGACTTTGACCAACTTCTTGGAACTGAAATTTGAGAATAGTTTTGGATGTCCCATTGGTAGACAAGCATCCACACCAACATTCGTTACGTTCCGAGCTATTTTCTCCCCCTTTAAGCCCAACTGTAGCGAAAACGTAACGGTCGAGTTGCGACTTTCACCAACTTCTCGGAATCTTGAAAATTGGAGCACAGATTTGGATGTCCCATTTGTAGACATTCGCGCACAACAACTTTCGTCACATTACGAGCTAATTTCACACCCTTTAAGCCAAGTCTAGAAAAAACGCATGTTGACGTTTCGACTTTGACCAACTTGTCGGAATTGAAAATTGAGCATAGATTTGGATGTCCCGTTGGTAGAACAAGTGCGCACGCCAACTTTCGTGACGTTCCGAGCTATTTTCCCACCCTTTAAGCCCGAGTCTAGCGAAAACGCACAATCGAGTTTCAACTTTGACCAACTTCTCGGAATTGAAATTTGAGAATAATTTTGGATGTTCCATTGATAGACAAGCGTCCACGCCAACTTTCGTGACGTTCCTAGGTATTTTTCACACCCTTTAAGCCCAAGTCTAGCGAAAACGCACGATCGAGTTTCAACTTTGACCAACTTCTCTGAATTGAAATTTGAGAATATTTTTTTG
>BSBM01001859.1:20000-24521 GCA_027924585.1 Larix kaempferi | reverse complement strand
GCCCATGTGCCGTGCTTCCAACCCGAGCTCAAAACGTTAAGCCGTGACCGATCCTCTTTCTTGTCTTCCCCTGCCTTGTTCTTTTGCCGGGCGCTCCCTTGGTGGGCGCGCTTGCGTTGGCATTCGGACTCGTTTGTTCGGGCGCATTTGTGTCGTGCTCCCAATGCGAGCCGCTCCATGGGTGCCCATGGGCCGTGCTTCCAACCCGAGCTGAAAACGTTAAGCCCTGACCGATCCTCGTTCTTGTCTTCCGCCGCGTTGTATTTTTGCCGGGCGCTCACTTGGTGGGCGCGCTTGCGTTGGCATTCGGACTCGTTTCTTTGGGCGCACTTGTGCCGTGCTCCCAACGCGAGCCGCTCCTTGGGCGCCCATCTGCCGTGCTCCCAATGCGAGCTGCTCCTTGGGCGCCCATCTGCCTTGTGCTTCCAATGCGAGCTGTGGCATGCTTCCAACGCGAGCTGCGGCGTGCTCCCAATGCGAGCTGCGCCTTGTGCTTCCAACGCGAGCTGCGGCGTGCTCCCAATGCGAGCTGCGCCTTGTGCTTCCAACGCGAGCTGCGGCGTGCTCCCAATGCGAGCTGCGCCTTGTGCTTCCAACGCGAGCTGCGGCGTGCTCCCAATGCGAGCTGCGCCTTGTGCTTCCAACGCGAGCTGCGGCGTGCTCCCAATGCGAGCTGCGCCTTGTGCTTCCAACGCGAGCTGCGGCGTGCTCCCAACACGAGCTTGTGGCGTGCTCCCAATGCGAGCTGCTTCTTGGGCGCCCATCTGCCTTGTGCTCCCAACGCGAGCTGTGGCGTGCTTCCAACCCGAGCTGTGGCGTGCTCCCAATGCGAGCTGCTCGTTGGGCGCCCATCCGCCTTGTGCTTCCAACCCGAGCTGAAAACGTTAAGCCGTGACCGATCCGCGTTCTTGTCTTCCGTTGGCTTGTCTTTTTTCCGGGCGCTCACTTGGTGGGCGCGCTTGCGGTGGCGTGCTCCCAATGCGAGCTGCTCCTTGGGCGCCCACCTGCCTTTTGCTTCCAACCCGAGCTGAAAACGTTAAGCCGTGACCGATCCGCGTTCTTGTCTTCCGTTGGCTTGTCTTTTTGCCGGGCGCTCACTTGGTGGGCGCGCTTGCAGTGGCGTGCTCCCAATGCGAGCTGCTCCTTGGGCGCCCATCTGCCTTGTGCTCCCAACCCGAGCTGAAAACGTTAAGCCGTGACCGATCCTCGTCCTTGTCTTCCGCTGGCTTGTCTTTTTGCCGGGCGCTCACTTGGTGGGCGCGCTTGCGGTGGCGTGCTCCCAATGCGAGCTGCTCCTTGGGCGCCCATCTGCCTTGTGCTTCCAACCCGAGCTGTGACGTGCTCCCAATGCGAGCTGCTCCTTCGGCGCCCCTCTGCCTTGTGCTTCCAAACCGAGCTGTGGCGTGCTCCCAATGCGAGCTGCTTCTTGGGCGCCCATCTCCCTTGTGCTTCCAACCCGAGCTGTGGCGTGCTTCCAACCCGAGCCGTGGCGTGCTCCCAATGCGAGCTGCGCCTTGGGCGCCCATCTGCCTTGTGCTTCCAACCCGAGCTGTGGCGTGCTTCCAACCCGAGCTGTGGCGTGCTCCCAATGCGAGCTGCTCCTTGGGCGCGCCCGTCTGCCTCGTGCTTCCAACCCGAGCTGAAAAACGTTAAACCGTGACCGATCCTCGTTCTTGTCGTCCGCTGGCTTGTCTTTTTGCCGGGCGCTCACTTGGTGGGTGCGTTTCGTGCGAAGGGTGGTGCGGTGAACGCGCTGCTTGTCGGGTCTACCTGAAAATTGGCCTCGGGTCATTCGTAGGGTGGTCGGCTTGCGGTGTGTTGCCAGTGTCCGCTTGGTAGCGCATGAGCAGTATTGACGGCAACGCTCATCTTGGGAAGGCACGGTGCAACACCGCAAGTGGTGCTTCTGTGGCTCCCAACGAGGGCTTGCTTCTTCGGTTGTTGGGTCCAAGATTTTCGGTTAAGTTACTTCGATGATGCCTATCACGCATTTCTCTTTCGGTGGAAGTGTCCTTTCGTGTGAAGGGTGGTGCGGTGAATGTGCTGCTTGTCGGGTCTGCTTGAAAATTGGCCTCGGGCCATTCGTAGGGCGGTCGACTTGCGGTGTGTTGCCGTGTCCGCTTGGTAGCGCATGAGCAGTATTGATGGCAACGCTCATCTTGGGAAGGCACGGTGCCAACACCGCAAGTGGTGCTTCTGTGGCTTGCTGTGGCTCCCAACGAGGGCTTGCTTCGTCGGTTGTTGGGTCCAAGATTTTCGGTTAAGTTACTTCGATGATGCCTATCACGCATTTCTCTTTCGGTGGAAGTGTCGTTTCGTGTGAAGGGTGGTGCGGTGAATGTGCTGTCTGCCGGGTCTGCTCGAAAAATGGCCTCGGGTCATTCGTAGGGCGGTCGGCTTGCAGTGTGTTGCCGTATCCGCTTGGTAGCGCATGAGCAGTATTGATGGCAACGCTCATCTTGGGAAGGCACTGGCAAACGAAGCCACACCAACACCGCAAGTGGTGCTCTGGTGGCTTGCTGTGGCTCCCAACGAGGGCTTGCGCCTTTGGTCTTCTTTCGGTTGCTGGGTCCAAGCTTTTCGGTTAAGTGCCTTCGATGATGCCTATCACGCACTTCTCTGCCGGTGGAAGTGTCATTTCGTGTGAAGGGTGGTGCGGCGAATGCTTTGTCTGCCGGGTCTGCCTGAAAATTGGCCTTGGGTCATTCGTAGGGCGGTCGGCTTGCAGTGTGTTGCCGTCTCTGCTTGGTAGCGCATGAGCAGTATGTCTGTTACGTGACTTCGACGACGCCTATCGTGCACTTCTCCATCGGTGGAAGTGTCATTTCGTGTGAAGGGCGGTGCGGTGAATGCGTCGCATGCCGGGTCTGCCTGAAAACTGGCCTCGGGTCATTTGTAGGGCGGTCGGCTTGCGGTGTGTTGCCGTCTCCGCTTGGTAGCGCATGAGCAGTGTTGAGGGCGATGCTCGTCCCGGGATGGCACGGCAGAACAGACCTCATTTCCTCCCAAGCGGTGGTGTTTTGGGGCATTTTGTCTTCTCCCGACAAGGGCTTGCATCTTTGCCTTCTCTCGGATTACTTGTCCCTCCCGGTTGCCGGATCCAAGTGTCCAAGATGTTGCCTTCCATGCACTTCCCCGCCGATGGAAGTGTCATTTCGTGCGATGGTTGGTGCGGCTCCACTTGATAGCGCATGAGCCTTAACGTCGGCAATGCTCCCCCTTGGGAAGGCATGGGTAAACAAAAACCCATTTCAACCGCAAGTGTGGCTTGTTGCACGTTTGGTCTCCTTTCGCGTATCTTTGTCCCTCCCGGTTGTCGGTTAAATTAACTACGGCGGTGTTTCCTATCATGCACTTCTCCACTGGTGGAAGTGTCATTTCCGTGCGAAGGGTGGTGCGGTGAGTGCGTTGTTTGTCGGGTCTGCTTGAAAATTGGCCTTGGGCCATTTGTAGGGCGGTCGACTCTCAGCGTGCCGTCGATTCACTCGGTAACACATGAGCGGTAATGTTGGCAATGCTCATCTTCGGAGGCACCGGAAAACAAAGTCCATTTCCATCGCACATTCGATGTGGAGTTTTGGGGTTTGTGGTGGCTTCGCACGAGGGCTTGCCTTTTCATTGTTGGGCCTTTGTGGAGGCCCGTCTTATTGTGCTTGTACTTATTCCATATTGGTATAACTGTGCATACCGAGACCATTTGTAAGAGCATTGATAGGAATCTTTGGCAGGGGCACATCAACGGTGTGATTCCCCTTCGAAAGCGTTTTTTGAGGCTCAATTGTTTTTGGTGGGCAGTGCGGGGTTTGCCTCGCCGTGTGGGAAAACCACACGGCGAAGCTCTTCTAACTTGCTTTCCATCTTCGGTCGCGTTGGATTTGAGAACTATTTGTTAATGTTGGCCAAAGCCCTCTGGGACTGGCCTGCTTTGTCCCTGCGTCCGTAGCGGTGCCGCTGTCGAGTGTTTCGATTTTGGGTTGATGCGTATTTCCCATGGAAAGACCAAGAAGCTGGCTTGTTCGAGGAGGATTGTTCTGACTGGAGGTGCGAGGTGGAACGCTCTCACCATCTCTTGACTTCGCATGGAGGTTGCCGCAGGTGGCATACTTCCCTCGGTTATCTCGATGCGCGGCTTGAAAGGTGGAGGGCTGCCTGTATCGACTTTGTTCTGGATATCTTTCGACTCGTGACTGGCTTTGCTGTTGTTGGATTTGGTTCCCAGAGAAAACCCCCATCATTTCCTCGGTGGACAGAAGATTGATGCTTGCATGTCGAAGGTTGCCGCGAATATGTTGGACGTGTTGGTAATGTTCTCGCCTTCTTTTCCAATGGCACTCGGGCTTTGCCGCAGTGGCCAGGTCTCCGGCTGGCCCGCTAAAGATAAATTACTTTTAGTGACGCCTTGCATGAGCATACGTGGCTGGAGAACCGCATAGGCTTATGCCTTACTGCCAGGGGTTTCGAAGGTGGAGGGCTTTGCTCGTTCATTCATGCTCTTCTTTCGGTTGTCCCCGATTTCGGTTC
>BSBM01001859.1:0-10000 GCA_027924585.1 Larix kaempferi | reverse complement strand
ACACAGTGCGGTTGCACAGTGAGACATTTCCGCCGGCAGCAGCAAGGGTTTGCAGCAGCGGGAAGTTTCAGGAGTTAGACGCATGTTGGAAGGGTTAACTCTCTCTTTGTATTTTGTATGTCTATTGTAAGGCGTGCTGCTTGTTGGGCACACGCCGGAGCTCTGCTAGGGAAACTCCACCTGTTGTAAACGATTGATTATACAAAGCTTAAGGGTTGATGGTTTGGAAACCCCAGCTTATACTTGCGTGTGCTATTTACTCGATGTTCATGCATACGTAAAATTGGCTAAGTGTGGATGCGGTAGGAACATGTTAACTGTTATAAACAAGTAAACGAAGTTGCGAGTGTTAAGTTGAAAAGTTTCCGCAGGTTAGGCGTAGTCTGCTGGTGCGACGCTTGAGTTGGCCACGCCCTCAAGTCGTTCCCAGGCAGTGCCGCACACCACATTTGGACGCTGGTGACTAGCGAAAAAGCGTGGCTCTGACACATAGTGTCACGGCCGCGCTTTCTGCACGGCACTCACACTTGCATGGGAGCCTTGCGCTCCCGCCCAAGAGGCTGGCTTGGGCGCCCGGTCGGGCAAAGCGACGATCGGCTGCAAGGAGACTTAGCGAGGAAGGAAAGCTACCCGGAGACGGAACGATGAGTGGGGTGCGTGGACCTAGCCCGGGCGCACTCCCACCGAAGACGCCCACACAACACTTCGGCGCATGGCAAGCCCGAGAGTGGGGCGCGGCTGCACGCTGGCAAGAAACGGGGCGCACCCTTGGACCCGCTGGACACACTCAAGTGTTGGAGTAGTGGCGCGTTGGCCAAGCGCCCACGCACTCCGCGGAGCAGCGCCCAAACGGACCGGCACTCGACGCAGCAAGCCAAAGCGATGGGCGGAAGGGAAGGTGGACCGGACGCCAGCGGAAGAACGAACTCGGGTTCGCAGCCAAGAAACGAGCTCGGGTTCGCATCCCCAGAAATGAGCTCGGGTTGGAAGCCAAGAAAGGAGCTCGGGTTGGGAGCCACGGCAGAGAGCTCGGGTCGGGAGCCAAGGGACGACGCCCAACAAAATGGACCGAAACGCGCGGATTGCGGGGGACTTGGACCAAGACCCTTTCAAATGGCACGTCGGCGGGAGGCTGACGTGGGCGCCAAGCAAGGGTGCGCCCAGGGTGGGGCCGCACCCTCCCACACGGCACCATGTATATAGGCTTAAGGCCAAAACGAAGGAGGGGGCGTTCAAGCAAGGAATTTCGGACAAGGCAAGGAGACGCAGAGCTAGGGAGGCAGTCCAAGCTCTGTTCTCGCGCACGGTCCGTTCCAGCAGAATCCGGCTGCAGCAGGGTTGCGGAAGAGGCAGAACTTGGCAGGTTTTGCACCCGTTCCGGTTGCACAGTGAGACAGTTCGGCAGCATACGCGGGTTGCAGAAGTCGACGGTCCCATGGAGTTGGGACGCCCGAGCAGGGGGCAGCTCTGTCATTCTGTAATTTCTATATCTGTTGTAAGGCGTGTTGCTGGTTTGGCTCACGCCGGAGATCTGCCGAGTTTTAGGGCAACTCCGCTTGCCGTAAACAATTGATTATACAAACGATAAACGGGCTGGCCGGTTTGGCAACCCCAACTTATTCCCGCGTCGTGTTTTACTTGCGTATTGCACTCGCTGATAATTGGCTAAGTGTTGATGCTGTCTGTCGTAAACGTGCTTATGAGTTAAACGAGTAAACTGTCAAGCCGAAAAGCTTCCGCGGGTTTAGGCGTAGTCTGCCGGTGCAACGTTTGAGCTGGTCTCACCCTCAAGACGTTCCCGGGAAGTGCCGCACACCACAGTTAGTCGCTTGAGACAAGCCAGAAATTGTGGCTGTGACACATAGCCCATGCGGCACTTCCTGGGGCGAAACCAGCCCGGCAGGCCACACCCAACCCGCGGATTGCCCACGCCTCATCTCTTTAACAGTTCCTTGCTTAGCCTTTTTTTCTTGATGTGCACTTCCTACAGTAAACGCATGCCAAACACAAGAGCAAGAGATAAATGCATAGGAGGGTGGCACTCCAAACTCGGACGTGCCTAACACCCCTTTTGCAATATTCATGGTTCAAAGAGACTTTACATATAACATCGGAGGGCTGCCACATCCCGGCACCTCATCCGTGAGCCTGCCACACTGGGCAGCTCAAGATACAACATCAACTGATGGGCAATCGGCCAGTGTCCAGGCTCTACCGCAGTAGCATCCACGGTCTGCATCCCGCACTCTGTCTCTGTTGCACTCCGTCGCAAGCCTCCCGGCTTCCTATCGTCCGTCCCAGTCTGGGAAACCACTTCGGCATGCTGCCGTCCGTCTGCAGCCTTGCCTGCAACGATACCGCTGTCCTTCCGCAGCATCTGCCAACCAACTGGGCGCACTCTCTCTCGTCTAACCATGCCCAAGAGAGCCCCCACAAGACCGATGTCCGTCTGCAGTCCTGTCCGCACCGCACCGCTGTCTTCCGCAGACTAGGCTGACTGCCACACGTCTAAGTCCCGGCAGAAACTTAGACTTCGCACAGGCACCTCCCATGAGGCCAGCCGCAGGCAAAGCACCTCCACGTACTGTGGCATTCCTCCTGCGCTGCGGATCCTTACCTCGTTGCAGAGGGAACTTCTGGAACCGTGCACGAGCTGCTTTCTCCGGAAAGTGTGCCCTCCTCTGGAGCTTTCGGAGGACGGGCACGCCCTGCGTGTGCCTCAGGCCCCAACCTCGGTTGAATTGAACCGCTTGGATCGATCGAACCGGCAACCGTTGTCCGCTTCCCGCTTCACCTCTCCGTGCTCTTGGACCTTTAAATATCCACTGAGGAATTCCCGGGTTTCAAGGCCACGTATATCGGAAGTGCCCAACTCTAATAAGATCCATTGTAGCCGAAAAGAGAGTAAGGAGACCCATATCCGGACATCTAAGGGAGCTCGAACACCAATGAGAAATTTTGAAGACAAGATGGGTGTCAATGCATGCATACCCAACACAGGTAGTACTACGAGAACATCTTTGAAGGAACCTTGAACAAAATTAAGACAGGCGCCTTTTCCGCGGGCCAACCTGCTTCCTTTATTCTTGGTTGCTCCCCATCACTTGACTCATCCGCTCCCAGGTCGAGCTCCTCCTCGGGCGCACATGCGGCGGGCTCCCAAGGCGAGCTCAAAACGTTAAGCCGTGACCGATTCTTGTTCTTGTCTTCCACTTCCTTGTCTTGTTGCCGGGCGCTCACTTGGTGGGCGCGCTTGCGCTTGCCGGCGGACTCGTTTCTTTGGGCGCACGTGTGCGGGGCTCCCAAGGCGAGCTCAAAATGTTGCTGAGACGCGACCGGTTCTTGTTCTTATCTTCCGCCGCCTTCTCTTTTTGCCGGCGGACTCGTTTCTTTGGGCGCACCTCCGCCGGTCTTCCAAGTCGAGCTCCTCCTTGGGTGCAAATGTGCCGGCCTCCCAAGGCGAGCTCAAAACGTTGCTAGGACGTGACCGATTCGTGTTCTTCTCTTCCGTTGCCTTGTCTTTTTGCCGGGCGCTCACTTGGGTGGGCGTGCTTCCGTTTGCCGGCGGACTCGTTCCTTCGGGCGCACATGCGTCGGGCTCCCAAGGCGAGCTCAAAACGTTAAGACGTGACCGATGCCTGTCCTTGTCCGCCGTTGCCTTTTCTTTTTGCCGGGCGCGCTTCCCTTTTCTGGAGATGGAGTTGTTTCTTAGGGCGCACATGTGCCTGGCTCCCAAGGCGATCTCAAAACGTTGAGCCGTGACCGATTCTTGTTCTTGTCCGTCGTTGGCTTGTCTTTTTGCCGGGCGCTCACTTGGGTGGGCGCGATTCCGTTTGCCGGCGGACTCGTTTCTTTGGGCGCACATGGGCCGGGCTCCCAAGGCGAGCTCAAAACGTTAAGCCGTGACCTGTCCTTGTTCTTGTCCGCCGTTGGCCTGTCTTTTTGCCGGGCGCTCACTTGGGTGGGCGCTCTTCCGTTCGCCGCCGGACTCGTTTCCTTGGGCTCACGCGTGCCGGGCTCCTAAGGCGAGCTCAAAACGTTAAGCCGTGACCGATTCTTGTTCTTGTCCGCCGTTGCCCCGTGTCTTTGCCGGGCGATCACTTGGGTGGGCGCGCATCCGTTTGCCGGCGGACTCGTTTCTTTGGGCGCACATGTGAAGGGCTCCCAGGGCGAGCTCAAAACGTTACGCCGTGACCAATTCTTGTTCCTGTCCGCCGTTGCCTTGTCTTTTTGCCGGGCGCTCGCTTGGGTGGGCGCGCTTCCGTTTGCCGGGGGACTCGTTTCTTTGGGCGCACAGGCGACGGGCTCGCAAGGCGAGCTCAAAACGTTAAGCCCCGACCAATTCTTGTTCTTGTCCACCGTTGCCTTGTCTTGTTGCCGTGCGCTCACTTGGGTGGGCGCGCTTCCGTTTGCCGGAGACGGAGTCGTTTCTTTGGCCGCACATGTGCCGGGCTCCCAAGGCGGGCTCAAAACGTTAAGCCGTGACCAATCCTTGTTCTTGTCCGCCGTTGCCTTGTCTTTTTGCCGGGCGCTCGCTTGGGTGGGCGCGCTTCCGTGTCCCGGCGGACTCGTTTCTTTGGGCGCACATGTGAAGGGCTCCCAGGGCGAGCTCAAAACGTTAAGCCGTGACCAATTCTTGTTCTTGTCCGCCGTTTCCTTGTCTCTTTGCCGGGCGCTCACTTGGGTGGGCGCGCTTCCGTTTGCCGGGGGACTCGTTTCTTTGGGCGCGCAGGTGACGGGCTCCCAAGGCGAGCTCAAAACGTTAAGCCGTGACCAATTCTTGTTCTTGTCCGCCGTTGCCTTGTCTTGTTGCCGTGCGCTGACTTGGGTGGGCGCGCTTCCGTCTGCCGGAGATGGAGTCGTTCCTTTGGGCGCACATGTGCCGGGCTCCCAAGGCGGCCTCAAAACATTAAGCCGCGAGCAATTCTTGTTCTTGTCCGCCGTTGCCTTGTGTATTTTTGCCGGGCGCTCGCTTGGGTGGGAGCGCTTCCGTTTGCCGGCGGACTCGTTTCATTGGGCTCACATGTGCCGGGCTCCCAAGGAGAGCTCAAAATGTTAAGCCGTGGCCGATTCTTGTTCTTGTCCGTCGTTGGCCTGTGCTTTTGCCGGGCGCGCACTTGGGTGGGCACGCTTCCGTTTGCCGGCGGACTCGTTTCCTTGGGCTCACGTGTGCCGGGCTCCCGAGGCGAGCTCAAAACGTTAGGCCGTGACCAATTCTTGTTCTTGTCCGCCGTTGCCTTGTCTTGTTTCCGTGCGCTCGCTTGGGTGGGCACGCTTCCGTTTGCCGGCGGAGTCGTTTCTTTGGGCTCACGTGTGCCGGGCTCCCAAGGCGAGCTCAAAACGTTAAGCCGTGACCAATTCTTGTTCTTGTCCGCCGTTGCCTTAGCTTTTTCCCGGGCGCTCACTTGGGTGGGCGCGCTTCCGTTTGCCGGCGGACTCGTTTCTTCGGGCGGCACATGTGCCGGGCTCCCAAGGCGAGCCCAAAACGTTAAGCCGTGACCAATTCTTGTTCTTGTGCGCCGTTGCCTTGTCCTTTTGCCGGGCGCTCACTTGGGTGGGCGCGCTTCCGTTTGCCGGCGGACTCGTTTCTTCCTTGGGCGCACACGTGCCGGGCTCCCAAGGCGAGCTCAAAACGTTAAGCCGTGACCAATGCTTGTCCTTGTCTGCCGTTGCCTTGTCTTTTTTCCGGGCGCTCACTCGGGTGGGCGCGCTTCCGCTTGCCGCCGGACTCGTTTCTTTGGGCGCACATGTGCCGGGCTCCCAAGGCGAGCTCAAAACGTTAAGCCGTGACCAATTCCTGTTCTTGTCCGCCGTTGCCTTGTCTTTTTGCCGGGCGCTCACTTGGGTGGGCGCGCTTCCGTTTGCCGACGGGCTCGTTTCCTTGGGCGCACATGTGCCGGGCTCGCAAGGCGGGCTCAAAACGTTAAGCCGTGACCAATGCTTGTTCTTGTCCGCCGTTGCCTTGTCTTTTTGCCCGGCGCTCACTTGGGTGGGTGCGCTTCCGTTTGCGGGCGGACTCGTTTCTTTGGGCGCACATGTGCCGGGCTCCCAAGGGGAGCTCAAAACGTTAAGCCGTGACCAATTCTTGTTCTTCTCCGCCGTTGCCTTGTCTTTTTGCCGTGCGCTCACTTGGGTGGGCGCGCTTCCGTTTGCGGGCGGAGTCGTTTCTTTGGGCGCACATGTGTCGGGCTCCCAAGGGGAGCTCAAAACGTTAAGCCGTGACCAATTCTTGTTCTTCTCCGCCGTTCCCTTGTCTTTTTGCCGTGCGCCCACTTCGGTGGGTGCACTTCCGTTTGCCGCCGGACTCGTTCCTTCGGGCGCACATGTGCCGGGCTCCCAAGGCGAGCTCAAAACGTTAAGCCGTGACCAATCCTTGTTCTTGTCCGCCGTTGCCTTGTCTTGTTGCCGGGCGCTCACTTGGGTGGGGCCGCTTCCGTTTTCCGGCGGACTCGTTTCCTTGGGCGCACATGTGCCGGGCTCCGAAGGCGAGCTCAAAACGTTAAGCCGTGACCAATGCTTGTCCTTGTCTGCCGTTTCCTTGTCTTTTTGCCGGGCGCTCACTCGGGTGGGCGCGCTTCCGCTTGCCGCCGGACTCGTTTCTTTGGGCGCACATGTGCCGGGCTCCCAAGGCGAGCTCAAAACGTTAGGCCGTGACCAATTCCTGTTCTTGTCCGTCGTTGCCTTGTCTTTTTGCCGGGCGCTCACTTGGGTGGGCGCGCTTCTGTTTGCCGACGGGCTCGTTTCCTTGGGCGCACATGTGCCGGGCTCGCAAGGCGAGCTCAAAATGTTAAGCCGTGACCAATGCTTGTTCTTGACCGCCGTTGCCTTGTCTTTTTGCCCGGCGCTCACTTGGGTGGGTGCGCTTCCGTTTGCGGGCGGACTCGTTTCTTTGGGCGCACATGTGCCGGGCTCCCAAGGGGAGCTCAAAACGTTAAGCCGTGACCAATTCTTGTTCTTCTCCGCCGTTGCCTTGTCTTTTTGCCGTGCGCTCACTTGGGTGGGCGCGCTTCCGTTTGCGGGCGGACTCCTTTCTCTGGGCGCACATGTGTCGGGCTCCCAAGGGAAGCTCAAAACGTTAAGCCGTGACCAATTCTTGTTCTTCTCCGCCGTTCCCTTGTCTTTTTGCCGTTCGCTCACTCGGGTGGGCGCGCTTCCGTTTGCCGGCGGACATCGTTTCTTTTGGCGCACCTGTGCCGGGCTCGCAAGGCGAGCTCAAAACGTTATGCCGTGACCAATCCTCGTTCTTGTCCGCTGTTGCCTTGTCTTTTTGCCGGGCGCTCACTTGGGTGGGCGCGCTTCCGTTTGCCGGTGGACTCGTTTCTTTGGGCACACAAGTGCCGGCCTCCCAATGCGAGCCGCTTCTTGGGCGCCCATGTGCCGTGCTTCCAACCCGAGCTCAAAACGTTAAGCCGTGACCGATCCTCTTTCTTGTCTTCCCCTGCCTTGTTCTTTTGCCGGGCGCTCCCTTGGTGGGCGCGCTTGCGTTGGCATTCGGACTCGTTTGTTCGGGCGCATTTGTGTCGTGCTCCCAATGCGAGCCGCTCCATGGGTGCCCATGGGCCGTGCTTCCAACCCGAGCTGAAAACGTTAAGCCCTGACCGATCCTCGTTCTTGTCTTCCGCCGCGTTGTATTTTTGCCGGGCGCTCACTTGGTGGGCGCGCTTGCGTTGGCATTCGGACTCGTTTCTTTGGGCGCACTTGTGCCGTGCTCCCAACGCGAGCCGCTCCTTGGGCGCCCATCTGCCGTGCTCCCAATGCGAGCTGCTCCTTGGGCGCCCATCTGCCTTGTGCTTCCAATGCGAGCTGTGGCATGCTTCCAACGCGAGCTGCGGCGTGCTCCCAATGCGAGCTGCGCCTTGTGCTTCCAACGCGAGCTGCGGCGTGCTCCCAATGCGAGCTGCGCCTTGTGCTTCCAACGCGAGCTGCGGCGTGCTCCCAATGCGAGCTGCGCCTTGTGCTTCCAACGCGAGCTGCGGCGTGCTCCCAATGCGAGCTGCGCCTTGTGCTTCCAACGCGAGCTGCGGCGTGCTCCCAATGCGAGCTGCGCCTTGTGCTTCCAACGCGAGCTGCGGCGTGCTCCCAACACGAGCTTGTGGCGTGCTCCCAATGCGAGCTGCTTCTTGGGCGCCCATCTGCCTTGTGCTCCCAACGCGAGCTGTGGCGTGCTTCCAACCCGAGCTGTGGCGTGCTCCCAATGCGAGCTGCTCGTTGGGCGCCCATCCGCCTTGTGCTTCCAACCCGAGCTGAAAACGTTAAGCCGTGACCGATCCGCGTTCTTGTCTTCCGTTGGCTTGTCTTTTTTCCGGGCGCTCACTTGGTGGGCGCGCTTGCGGTGGCGTGCTCCCAATGCGAGCTGCTCCTTGGGCGCCCACCTGCCTTTTGCTTCCAACCCGAGCTGAAAACGTTAAGCCGTGACCGATCCGCGTTCTTGTCTTCCGTTGGCTTGTCTTTTTGCCGGGCGCTCACTTGGTGGGCGCGCTTGCAGTGGCGTGCTCCCAATGCGAGCTGCTCCTTGGGCGCCCATCTGCCTTGTGCTCCCAACCCGAGCTGAAAACGTTAAGCCGTGACCGATCCTCGTCCTTGTCTTCCGCTGGCTTGTCTTTTTGCCGGGCGCTCACTTGGTGGGCGCGCTTGCGGTGGCGTGCTCCCAATGCGAGCTGCTCCTTGGGCGCCCATCTGCCTTGTGCTTCCAACCCGAGCTGTGACGTGCTCCCAATGCGAGCTGCTCCTTCGGCGCCCCTCTGCCTTGTGCTTCCAAACCGAGCTGTGGCGTGCTCCCAATGCGAGCTGCTTCTTGGGCGCCCATCTCCCTTGTGCTTCCAACCCGAGCTGTGGCGTGCTTCCAACCCGAGCCGTGGCGTGCTCCCAATGCGAGCTGCGCCTTGGGCGCCCATCTGCCTTGTGCTTCCAACCCGAGCTGTGGCGTGCTTCCAACCCGAGCTGTGGCGTGCTCCCAATGCGAGCTGCTCCTTGGGCGCGCCCGTCTGCCTCGTGCTTCCAACCCGAGCTGAAAAACGTTAAACCGTGACCGATCCTCGTTCTTGTCGTCCGCTGGCTTGTCTTTTTGCCGGGCGCTCACTTGGTGGGTGCGTTTCGTGCGAAGGGTGGTGCGGTGAACGCGCTGCTTGTCGGGTCTACCTGAAAATTGGCCTCGGGTCATTCGTAGGGTGGTCGGCTTGCGGTGTGTTGCCGTGTCCGCTTGGTAGCGCATGAGCAGTATTGACGGCAACGCTCATCTTGGGAAGGCACGGTGCAACACCGCAAGTGGTGCTTCTGTGGCTCCCAACGAGGGCTTGCTTCTTCGGTTGTTGGGTCCAAGATTTTCGGTTAAGTTACTTCGATGATGCCTATCACGCATTTCTCTTTCGGTGGAAGTGTCCTTTCGTGTGAAGGGTGGTGCGGTGAATGTGCTGCTTGTCGGGTCTGCTTGAAAATTGGCCTCGGGCCATTCGTAGGGCGGTCGACTTGCGGTGTGTTGCCGTGTCCGCTTGGTAGCGCATGAGCAGTATTGATGGCAACGCTCATCTTGGGAAGGCACGGTGCCAACACCGCAAGTGGTGCTTCTGTGGCTTGCTGTGGCTCCCAACGAGGGCTTGCTTCGTCGGTTGTTGGGTCCAAGATTTTCGGTTAAGTTACTTCGATGATGCCTATCACGCATTTCTCTTTCGGTGGAAGTGTCGTTTCGTGTGAAGGGTGGTGCGGTGAATGTGCTGTCTGCCGGGTCTGCTCGAAAAATGGCCTCGGGTCATTCGTAGGGCGGTCGGCTTGCAGTGTGTTGCCGTATCCGCTTGGTAGCGCATGAGCAGTATTGATGGCAACGCTCATCTTGGGAAGGCACTGGCAAACGAAGCCACACCAACACCGCAAGTGGTGCTCTGGTGGCTTGCTGTGGCTCCCAACGAGGGCTTGCGCCTTTGGTCTTCTTTCGGTTGCTGGGTCCAAGCTTTTCGGTTAAGTGCCTTCGATGATGCCTATCACGCACTTCTCTGCCGGTGGAAGT
>BSBM01001858.1:600000-774741 GCA_027924585.1 Larix kaempferi | reverse complement strand
CCTTGCAAAATAACAAAATCTAGGTGCCTACATGTAAATAGGTGTAAATGCTAATAACTAAGAGAGACTACTTCAATTTTATCTTCCATTTCCCTTTTGTATAGCTTTTACATGTTATAAATAAAAAATAAAAGTACTTTTATACATTTTCTAAAAAATTGTTTTGACTATAATTATATACTAATATAATATTAAAAACTTATTAACAATAACAAAATATTAAAAGATCATAAACACCATTAGAGTGATTTTCCTTTTACATCTATAAATAAAAAATGGTTTTATAATTTTATAAAAAAAATTATTTATGTTACATTACATAGATAACGTAATACTAAAATCTGTTTAAAAAATAACCTAATACTAAAATCCGCCTATAATAATAAAATATTCAAAAAAGCATTGAAAAAACCCATATTAAAAATGAGGGAGGAAATTAAAATAACTGAAACAATAAAAAATATTTTCAAATAAACCTTGATTTAAAAAATAATTAACAATACATTTAATTAATTATAATACTTCTAAGAGATATAAACCTCAACACCACTTAAACTAAACTAATAAACCCTAACCCTAAAGAGCAAAACCATCATTCATGAACAGAGAGTGGAAAAATTGAAAGAGCATAGACCTTCCGCTGGGTTTCTACCTCTCGCAGGATACTCATAAGAAGACAGAGAGATGTAGCTGCATCCACGTCATAATATCATCTATCCTTGGTGGATAAGAACTAATTAATTGGATACAAAATTTAATGAACAGAAATAGCATGGAACATGAATGCTGCACTATAAATGGATTGAAAGGCTAGGAATAGCATGGAATTCTTTGCTATATTTGATTTTGGTTACGTTCTTAAATTCCTCAAGCGCTGTCATGTTATTTTAAGAGTTGTTGGTCTTATTTAATTAAAATTAATTTTAAAAATTCAACAACACAAAAATTAAACTATAACTAAGAACATTTTTCTGTCTTTTAATTTTGAATTTATGTAAGCAATCACTGAAACAAACAGAGAGAAATAATCCAAACCTAGAGAATATTGAATCGAATCCCTTCATTTGCCCCGATGGAGCTGAAAACCTCCCCAAAAATTAGAAAAACTCACTGAATCCCTTCCTTTTTGTTATCTCCACATAAGGTTATGCCCTTTCTAAACTGGTAGACCTTAAAGGAAAAAAACAATGAAAAATCAAATCAGATGAAGTAAAAATTCAATTGAAATATGCTATGCATTTTACAAACAAAAATCAAATCTCTATATAACAAGCTTTGTCAATAAGCGGATAGTAATCATCGTTCCACCAATCTCACAGGTAACGAAAAATATTGCTTGGATAGTTTTGGACACATGTGCTTTTGGATACTTTTGTATATATATATATACTTTTCGATACATTCAGTTTTGGAGACATGTACATTGACTTTATTGTGCATGTACTTTTGGAGACATGTACATTGACTTCATTGGATACATGTACTTTTAGAGACATGCACATTGACATTTCACTTATAAATGAATGATACATTTCACTTTGTATTTGTTCTTCGGTTTCCACGTGTTCTTGTGTCAATCTAATGTGTTGATTTGTGTGGATTATCTATTACTCATGAATGCACTATGTCAAAAGAAAAAACTATTATATTCAAAGGTTTCAACGAACTCACTACATGCATGCACTAATTGGTATCTAATTAAAATTTGTGATTTTGGATGATCATTACAAGTTATGTCAAAGTTCTTGCTTGTGTAATTTAATCAAACTAAATGCAATACAATGTTTTTCAAGATTTCAACGAACTCACTCATGCACACCCATTGCACATTCTAGGGCAATTGCTAGTTAATATGTCGTTGTTGTCTGTGGAAGAGAGCATACCACCTGCTTATAAATTAGTTTGAGTCTCGAGAGAACATGGGCGATTCAGAGGATAATAGAGTTTGTAATATACAGTAGACTTTTCTAAAAAGGAGATGGGAGCTCTTTTTTATTTCTTGTATTGTATTTAAAAATTGTGTTTTATATTATTTTATTATAATACAATTATTAAAAAGAAATAGTTGGTGGACGCTACTAAAACAAAAGGTGCTTTTCATGATTTGAATGTAACTCATTTTCACTAAAAGTCAAAGGCAATGGTATGCAAATTTATTGTGGCATATTCTTCAACAATTCTTCTCCGAAATAACCATAAAAAGAAGTTCTTCATTTTTAAAAATATTAACCACTTGAAATATTCTACTCTTTCAAAAATAATATGGAAGTTCAAATATTTAAAAGTGGCTTAAATTATAAAATGGATTACATTTCAATAAATATTCTTGGTGGAAATATTCCCACATCGGCATTTCCCACACACACTTGCAGGAGCCAACACCACGCAATATTCCTGCTCCGTTTGCTTTTTGGCTCTCGGGCGGAAATTCACCAAGTGTCCCTGAACAACATTTTCATGCGACTTGCAACTCGACATAACTCAGAAACCAGACATTGGACCGAAGAACCGTCGAATCCATTGGTCTCCTAGCATGCGATTACCTCTAGGGGCCCCTCTCCCTCATCTCCCCATGGCCCAGTGGCTTCATTGTGCATTCATTTCGTAAACTCGGGTTTTGCTCAGTTTAATTGCATGCAATCTCGCATTGGTGGGTCAACTCTGCAAAAACCTCCCCCGAGCCAGTGTTGGCAGTGTTCCCACATTGGAATTTCCCACACACACTTGCAGGAGCCAACAGCACGCAATCTTCCTGCTCCGTTTGCTTTTTGGCTCCCCGACGGAAATTCACCAAGTGTCCGGTGAACAACATTTTCATGCAACTTGCAACTCGACATAACTCGGAAATAGGACGTCGGACCGACAAACCGTCGAATCCGTTGGTCTCTTGGCATGCGATTACCTTTAGGGGGCCCTCTCCCTCGTCTCCCCATGGCCCTGTAGCTTCATTATGCATTCATTTCATAAACTAGGGTTTTTCTCACTTTAATTCCATGCAATCTCGGATTGGTGGGTCAACTCTGCAAAAACGTCCCCTAAGCCAGTGTTGGAAGTGTTCCCACATCGGCATTTCCCACACACACTTGCAGGATCCAATGGCACGCAATCTTCCTACTCTGTTTTCTTTTTGGCTCCGGGACGGAAATTCACCAAGTGTCCGTGAACGACATTTTCATGCGACTTGCAACTCAACATAACTCGGAAACCGGACGTCAGACCGATGAATCGTCGACTCTGTTGGTCTCCTAGCGTGTGATTACCTCTAGGGGGCCCTCTCCCTCATCTCCCCATGCCCCAGTGGCTTCATTGTACATTCATTTCGTAAACTAGGGTTTTTCTCAGTGTGCGAGTGTGCAATTTTTGCACACGGGGGTCAACTTTGGAAAATCATCCACCGGGCAAGTATGGATAGTGTTCCTAGCCCGAACCTATCTAGACACACCTGCAGGACTCCCCAAAACCCGATTTTGTTGCATGGTTGGAGTTCTATGCCCTCGGTAGGTATCCAGTAGGTGTCCGTGAAGGCCTTCTGGCAGTGAGACGGGACGAGCCATAGAATGAAGACCGTGGCTAGGATCGACGAACCGTTGACTCCATTTGATTCAACACACCGGGATAGTACCAGGGGTACCCCTCCCCTCCTACCCGGTGGCCCATGTGTCACCTTGGATGTCCATATTGGAAACTAGGATTTTGCTCAGTGTGGGAGTGTGCAATTTTTCCACACGGGGGTCAACTTTGGAAAATCATCCACCGGGCGCGTATGGCTAGTGTTCCCAGCCCGAACCTGCCTAGACACTTTGGAAACTAGGGTTTTGTAGGTCCATGATGATGATGATGGTGATGATGATGAAGATGTTGATGATGATGGCTTGGTCTAAGGTGGTGCTCTCAAATAGCTAATTCATTATGAAATATTTAACAAGACATGAATTAATTTAATATAAGTATATTGTTTAATATAGTGAGCATGAATTGAATTAATTTTGTTGGGTGGAGCCAATAACCAACATGATGACCATAATATAATTTTAGGGTTTACTGATCATATGTAAAAAATGGCATATTCATAAACTTGACATACAAGAGAACTTTTGGCATATTTATAAACAACGTAAACGTAAATTTGGCATATCAAGAACGCGAAATTGACATATTCATATGAAACATTCATGTGAAAATTGAGCATATATCAATATTCAATTACAAATAGTATAAATAGTATAGTATTAAAAGTATGTAACGTACCTCATCATGCTATATCCCACCTATTATCATACAACCAAGCCCTCCGGATCATCTCTTATACTGATGGTCTCCATTAGTTTCTCGTGCTCTGTATCTGGTAAGAAGTAGCGTACCTTCAATGTATTTCGACTAGGCATTATTCGTACCTGAAGGTTTGTGCCAATGATTAAATTGGTAAAGTGATACACACTTGCACCTGGTTTGTAATCCTTGTAAACATATCCACCCTTATTTATTCCATTGCTGTCCTGTGTCAAGTATTCACCTTTAACAACCATAGACCCAGTTGGAAAGTGGTTGTTTTCATCATCAGTCATGGACATAATGAGGGTTTGCTTTCCATCTATACAGCGTGCCAACCAGTATTCATCACCCCATTCAGTATCTTTTGAGGCAACCACTGCGTATATGTGCCCTGCATTATATGATTGTAGGTATATGATCAAAATATTTTTCGTGTGATACAAGGCCATTAATGTGCATTTGAAGACTACGTAAACAAACAAAAAATGTTAAGGAAATGCATCATACTGGGTTGTACAAGGTCTGAGACATGATCAAAATATGCAGAAATAGATGATTGGTCTTCTTCCAACAGAGTTAACTCAACAATTGCACATTGATCCAGTGGAAGTGATATGCGATCTCATCCATCAAGCCAATCCAATGTTTCACACCCATCCCAGTCACCATCACAACAAGGCGGGCAAAAACAAGCGAGTTTTCTGGTCCAAATTTCAAATACTGGGTTATCAGAGCTTCGAACCGAATGAAAGCCACGAGTCCCAGGCACAGTCTTGCATTCACATGCATGTGAACGATCTATTTCTACCACCTCCCAAAAAAATCTCTCCACATGTCTCTTTCTTATGGATTCTACTCGCATAGTTGATTCCTCTCCCATTACTGACGTGCACCACCTGACTGTAGATTGAGCATTTAGAATAGTAGATTCTGTAGATACTTTCAATTCCTCTCTTCATAGGGTTGTTTTGACACATGCTCTGGATCCATCATGCTCTCCTTTACCATGCCCAGTCTCAAAATTGTTCCACATATGTGGCACTTTGTAGTTTTTATGCAATGAACACAACCACTGAAATATGCGTTCATTTTTGAACTGACCAGCACACCCATCAGACCAAATCCATTGTCGATCCATCTGTATGTTCCTTCCCTTCAAGTGATCATAGAACATGATGAAGCAATGACGTACATAGTGGAATTCGTGGCACCTATCATCACTTATGTAGAAGTGATATTCCTTCAGAATTTCTCTTTGCTCTTCAGTGCTATTTGGTCCATGCCTATATGTGATATGGACCATCAAGGAAACCTGCTCAGAGTGATAATACTGACTTTGGATCTAATTTTGAGGTTGCAAAGTGTAGTTCTCGGCAAAATCAACAACTGAAAGTATAGTACCAAGGGGAAATGTATCTCTGCATATTCTAAACTTCTCATCCTGCCATCGTGCCACGTGGACATGCTGAACATATTGATGTGTCTTTTCAATAAATTCCTTGATGAAGTCACTAACTTGTACCTAGTGACACAAAATGATCTCAATGTCAGTTTTTTGTTGTAAGTAAGGATTGAAATGTAACCGTTACAACATAATTTTATAGATATAAATGCATACCTGAGATGTCACCAATTGTATTTTTTTGCTTTCTTTCCCTGGGACTATTTCATAGTTGATATATTTGAAACTTTTCATGTCTGTAACCATTTTCCCAAATTCACTGTCTCCATTCTCGTGCATACATTGGCTCAATAATGCCATTCCAGCACAGTTGGAGCATGTTCCATCCAAACAAGATTTTGCATAGTATGTTTGCCCCTCGGGCCTATTGCACATGATGCTATGAATGAATTCTCTTCATGAAGTCGGTGGTATTGTCATGGAGCAATCCTGCACAATGTTAGTATGCAACACACGACGAATGTACAAAAATGTTTCATAGTAATATTCATATTCTACATGGTATCTACAACAAAAAGTGTTACGAAGAGTATTTATTCTAACATACCATGGCTTACATTTCTCAAAAGATCTTTGCCCCAAGTTCAATTGTCTATGCTCAATCCTAAATTTCTTGTAAAGCTCCGTCTGTGTTATATCAAGAAGATGCTTAGTATGTGGTTCATGATCCTTTGAATCCCTTCTTAGTTTTAGTACATCCTTTCGGTTTGAAGAAGGCCTTGTGTGATCATGCCAAAAAATGTGCACTAGTCCCTTTACTGCATCAACTAGCTTCATGTCACGATGTGGCAACCGACCAACAAAGGCCCAAAAATCTGTCTGATCGGTTGTGTCAAGATGTTCTCTTCTAATATAATACCTACGGAGTGTTTTTACATTCAAATTAACTAGTTTGGATGTAGGCCTGAGAATACGAAGGGCCCTGGTGTTCTTATTTGCAATTGCTTGTGACAACACACGACGAGCAGCATTGCAGTCCTTTGAATGTGTGTTCTTACCAATTTTACCAAATGCATCTACTAGGCTTTTAAATATATGAGAACTTGGTTTAGAATTCTTTATCATCTTTATCCCTAACTTTTTCCTAACAACATTCATGCTCCTAGATTTTAACAATGATAAAAATAATCTACATTTATCTCCATCACATTTAGAAACAAAATATTTATCAAGTATCTGTTGAGTTTGATAAGCAATACTATGTTTAGATAGCGTACCTTCAATGGAATTCATAAGACTTTCATATACGCTTTGGAGTTCTTCGACGTGTGCTTGCTAATGGAGGTAAGGGGATTGGAATTGTACGATGTAGCGCATCACCAAGACGCTCTGGTGTTTCAGTAGTAGCTTGGTGTCCTTCATTCTCTGCCTGGTAGTTGGATGGTGGAAGTACAACATCCTCATCGATGGTCTGTGGAAGTCCAACATCCCCTTGTGGAAGTCCAACATCCTCATTGATGGTGTGGATAACATTCTCTTCTTCAATAGTAGGCAAAATGTCCAATGCCTCTCTGACTTCATCACTTGTATAACCACATCCAGATAGCAAATTGGGTGTTTCTTCATGAGCTTCATCTTGAGATGGTAACTTATCACTTTGAATTGAAGTGGGAATTGAAATATCCCCTAATGAGCACCTACGTTTTGCTTCTTGATTACTTCCATGGGGTGCTTGTTTAACAACTATTGTGGAAATTGAAGGTCCCTCTTGTCATGGATTAATAGGATGAATCGTGGTATCCTCTACAATTGGATTTGGATTAGTTTCCAAAGAAATCCTCTGATTCATCATGTATATTTTTTTCTTTTCTTTCTCTTCTTGAATGACTTCTTGAGGTCTCTTCTTCCTTGTTGATTTGTTTACTCGGTTACGTGTATTCCCCATCACCACAATGATCAATTCAATATAGTTTGTTTTTGTTGCTCCTCAATTACAAGCTCTTCAATAATAAGCAAATGGAAGTTCTTCCTTTTTGGTATTGAAGCTTCATATCTTATCTTGTGTGCTCCTCAAATATAGGCAAAATGAATCTTTCAAAGGCCTTATCTTTGGTGTTATTCAATTGGAGATTCTTCAAGCTTGCTGATTATTTTCTTCAAATATGGCCATATAACCCAACACGACACTGAGAAACCATGAAAGATGTCCTCAATGCTGCACCTGCATAAAAAAAAATGATGGAGTTGGTGTAGAATGTGAGAATTTCCAATGGCGGGCTGGTTCTGTTCGAAAAATTGCGGGACTATTGTTTTGGCTCAGACAGAGTGAAGTTGCTCTCGTACAGGAACAGTCCACTATTTGTGGAGTTACAAAATGTGCACGCACTATATAAATAAAAAACGCGTGCGTGATATGTAGTGACAAAACGTGAACGCGATATAGTCAAGCAAAATAAATAGGTTAGGTGCACGGCTAGGGCAACGAACAAAATCAAAAGAAAAATAATAATTTATATGGTTACATACAAAACAAATGTTTTTAGTGTGGGTACAAATGTTTTGTATGGTTTAATACCCCCTAGCTCTCTCCCAATAATCCCTAGATACCCCCTATCTCTTTCTAAATATCTGTCCCTCATTCTCCCTACATCCCTCCCTACATGTTTCTTTCATGTTTCTTTCTCTCCCTTACTCCAGCCATTTCTCTACCACCCCACTCTCCATCTCTCCACCTTCTCTTTATCTTCATCATTATCCCTCCCTATAGCACTCTCTCCCTTCTTCTCCCTTGATCACTAACCCTCTACTCCTTTATCCCTCCCCCCTGCCCTCTCTGTCTTACCTTGTTCCTAGAGCCCCTCCCCTATAAAGGCCTTTTGTTGATGTATATGTAACTTCAGAATGTATTTCATCTGTATATTATATTTATATTTATTGTACCCTTATAAGAGATGTGTTATTCCTCTATAAGGAAGTGTCGTCATGTGGATTGACAAGTGTCGCAACTGTGTGTACTTGCCGATGGGTTATTAGACCACCTTATGGGGTCGGCCCTGATTAATATATAATATAATGTGGGTGTATCAAAGTAGACAAGTCGGCCCCAGTAGGTCACTGGGCAAAAAGGTGAGTATAAATAGAGATAGGAGATCTCTATTTTACTCACTCGGAAAAGTAACTATCTCTCTCTCTGAAAAGTAGCGCACTAGTGAGGAGGAGGAGGATCATCTGCTAGGAGACTATCTCAGTGTTATTTGGTTGTATTTTGGTTGAGCCATTGCTCTCTCTATCTCTGAGGAAGTTGTGGGGTTTTTCATCTTAGGGTTTTCCCCACGGAAACTCTGTGTCTCTTGTCTCTATGCTTTTGATTCTTGTGATGCTTGTGATGCTTGTCATATTATGATTGTCATGCATAGATATACTGTAAATGTTATTCTCTCAGCAAAGATCCTATAGTATTGTGATTTAATACTGAAAATTTAACATGGTATCAGAGCTTAACTGAGAAGAAGACATTTTGCAGTGACGGAAGCTTGTATTCCTTGTTTATTGGGTTTCTCTCCACAGATTTTTGAAATTCAGTATAGTAGATTGGATCTACTCATCAAGGCGCATCTATCTGTCCAATCAGAATTCAGTTCCGAGCATTTTCAGATTTGGCCCTAAAAATTAGGGTTTCCACAAAAATAGGAATTTCTGGAAACTGAAGGTACAGCTGGAAGCTCCTTGCAAAAATCGAAGGTTTGAGCTTTGTATCGAGATTTTTGGCTGGGTAGATCTCCGGGAAACTCAAACCCTAATTCACGGCTCTCCCTAGTGAACCTGGGAGGACAAAAAGGCAATTTTGAAGGGCAAGACTTTGCTGATCTCAAATTCTGAATGTACTAGGCTGATCAACTCTCCAAGGCGCATCTTTCTATCCTTTCGGAATTTTGAAATTCACATTTTGAATTTTTAGGGTTTCTCTGACAAACCCTAATCCGGGTCCAGATCCAGTTTTCAGCACTTCAAGTGGTTAGTCCTAAATCTTTTCTATTTCCATTTGAAGTACTCTTAAAGATGTCTCTCCACACCAAGCTTGCGGATAAGCTTGAAGGGGCTGATAACTTCCGAGCCTGGAAGTATAGGATTGGGTTAATCCTGGAAGAGAATGAGTTGGACTCATATGTGAAAGAAGACATCCCTATCCCAGAGGATGAAGAGGCCAAGGCATTGCACAAGAAGAACTTGGTCAAGGCAAAGAGAATCATTGCTGATTCCATCAAAGACCATCTCATACCCCATGTGTCTTCTCTCAAGACACCCAAGGAGATGTTTGAATCCTTGACCAAGCTATTTGAAGGAAAGAACATAAATCGGAAGATGACCCTGCGGAACCAATTGAAAGCAGTAAAGTTTCAGAATGGAGAAACCATTCAATCTTACTTTTCAAGGGTCTCTCAGATCAAGGAACAATTAGAAGCAGTAGATGAAATGGTGGAGAATGGTGAGGTGGTGATGACTACTCTAAATGGCCTACCCAGGTCATGGGATTCCTTTATTCAAGGAATTTGTGCAAGGAAGAAGTTGATCTCTTTCAGTAGACTTCGAGAAGAATGTTCTCAAGAAGAAGATAGACTTATAGCTCGTGAGGAAAAGATGGGAGGAGAAGATCAAGCTCTTGCAGCTCACACCAAAAGAAGCAAAACCAAGAAGGATCTCTCTCGCCTCAATAGATCCCATCAAAAGAAGAACAAGAAAGACCTAATATGCTTTACATGCAATGAGAAGGGTCACTATGCTTCAGATTGTCCCAAGAACAAAAGGGATAATAACAACAACTTCAGTAAGAAGAAGAAGGGAAGCAAAAGAAGATTTCATGCTCATGCTGCCGAAGATGATGAACCCTCAAAGAAGAAGGCTAGGGCAGAAAGTGATAGTGATGATGTCTCATCAAGTGAAGAAGAGTATGTTCTGATCTCTGCTCTTACAGGTACCATCTCGCATGGATGTAATGATTGGTTGATTGATAGTGGGGCCTCCAAACACATGACTGGGTTCAAGGAATCTTTTGTGAACCTTTCTGAACATGAATCACCCTATAAGGTGAAACTTGGGGATGATTACCAATATCCAATCAAAGGAAGTGGTGAAGCCTCCTACAATCTAGATTCTGGAAAATCATTGAAGATGAAAGAAGTGCTGTATGTTCCTGGACTCAAGAAGAACTTACTCTCCATCTCTGCTTTAGATGCAAAAGGTATGAGGGTTGCATTTGTTGATGGCCAAGTACTAATGTGGCCAAAGGGTAAGACCATAGATGATGCAGTAGTGATTGGAGAGCAAGAGGGAGGACTGTATAAATTAAAGGGTCAACCTGAACATGCCATGGTACATGAATCCATGGAACCAAGTGAACTTTGGCATAGAAGACTTGCTCACATGCACTATAGAGCACTTCCAATTGCAAGCAAGGCTGTAGAGGGTCTTCCTAAAATCAAGACCAAACATGAAGGTGTTTGCAAAGGATGTGCAAAAGGTAAGAACATTAAGAAGGCTTTCCCAAGCAGTGAAAGCAAGGCAAAAGACATCCTGGAAATCATCCACTCAGATGTATGTGGCCCTATGTCATCGAGCTCCCTGAGTGGGTATGTTTACTATGTTTTATTTATTGATGACTTCTCCAGGAAGACTTGGGTATACTTCTTGAAGGGAAAAGATGAGGTGCTTGATAAATTCAAGGAATTCAAAACCTTGATGGAGAATCAAACTGACAAGAAAATCAAGACATTCAGATCTGACAATGGTGGAGAATTCACCTCAAATGACTTCAAGAAGCTTTGCAGTGATTCAGGGATTAAGAGGGAGTTGACTGCTCCTTATAATCCTCAACAGAATGGAGTTGCAGAAAGGAAGAACAGAACTATCATGGAAGCAGCAAGGGCAATGTTACATGACCAGGATCTTCCTATGCATTTATGGGCAGAAGCAGCTAGAACAGCTGTATATGTGCAGAACAGAACACCCCACAAGATATTGGACAACAAGACACCAGAAGAAGTCTTTTCTGGTAAGAAACCTGAAGTCAGCCATCTCAGAATATTTGGTTGTCCAGTATACACTCATGTCCCAAAGGAGAAGAGGACTAAACTAGATCCTTTAGGAAAGAAGGGCATCTTTGTGGGTTATAGTGAAAGCTCGAAGGCTTACAGAATATATTTTCCAGGGTTCAAGAATATTGATGTCGGCAGGGATGTAACATTTGATGAAAATTCAACATTCATCAAATGAAGAAAGGCACCTATCGAAGTTTATAAAGAACCTAAGGAAACAAGATTTCAGGACACTACCATGACTGATGCAGTTCCAGAAACTGCTCGTGAGTTTGAAGATCCACAAGAACCTGTAGATCCACCCCATGAGGATAACTCTCACAAGAGGAAACCTGTATGGGCTAGAGAGCTCATTCATGATGCAGAAAGATTTGGCATTCCAGAAGAAGAACACAGAGCAAAGAAGAGAACCAGATCACACACCTGTTATGTTGCTTTACTCTGTGACATTATGAACAAAGAGCCTTCCAGTTATGAGGAGGCAGCAGAAAAGAAAGAATGGAAGGACGCTATGGTTGAGGAATACCAATCAATAATGAAGAATGATGTTTGGGATGTTGTCCCAAGACCTAAAAAGAAGTCTGTTGTGACCTCTAAGTGGATCTACAAAATCAAGCATGCTGCAGATGGCAGTGTAGAAAAATACAAAGCAAGATTCGTAGCTCGTGGTTTCTCTCAGAAAGAAGGAATAGATTATGAAGAAACCTTTGCACCTGTAGCCAGGTATACTTCCATCAGAACAGTACTTGCCCTGGCTGCAGCAATGAAATGAAGATACACCAGATGGATGTCAAGACTGCCTCCTGAACGGTGTAGTAGAAGAGGAAGTATATGTGGAACAACCACTCGGTTTTGAAATACATAACAGGGAATCATATGTATGCAGATTGAAGAAAGCCTTGTATGGCTTGAAGCAAGCTCCCAGAACTTGGTATGGTAGGATGGACAGTTTCCTATCTAGTTTGGGCTTTACCAAGAGTAAAGCGGATTCCAACCTTTACTACAAGGTTGAGGAAGGGAATCCTGTGATTCTACTACTGTATGTGGATGACCTATTTATGACAGGAGATGACAGACTGATTGCGGATACCAAGAGGAAGCTTGCAGCTGAATTCGATATGAAAGACTTGGGAATGATGCACTATTTCCTAGGTATGGAGGTGTGGCAGAATGCAGGTGGGATCTTCCTTGGTCAAGGGAAGTACACAGTAGATATCCTGAAGAGATTCGGGATGATGGATTGCAAGGCCATGGCCACACCGATGGCATCGAATCTGAAGCTTCTATGTGATGCTTCATCTGAGCCAGTTGATGTCTCCATGTATCGTCAGATGATTGGGTCCTTGATGTACCTGACGAACACGAGACCAGACATTTGCTTTGCTGTGAACACATTGAGCCAGTTCCTGACAGATCCAAGAAGTGTTCACCTGGTTGCTGTAAAGCATGTTCTAAGGTACCTAAAGGGTACAGTGGATTATGGGCTCAGGTATGAGGCGAATCAAAAGTTTAACCTGCAGGGTTATGTTGATTCAGACTGGGCTGGCAGTGCTGCAGACAGGAAGAGCACATCTGGGTGTTGCTTCAGTATGGGATCAGGTGTGATCTCTTGGTTTAGCAGGAAGCAGTCCTGCGTAGCACTGAGTACAGCTGAGGCAGAGTATGTTGCAGCCTGTTCAGCTAGTTGCGAGGCAGTATGGCTACGGAAGCTACTGTCTGAGTTATTTGATCTCCCGTTGGAGGCTACTGGTATCTTCTGTGATAACCAGATTTGTGTGAAGCTGTCCGAGAACCCAGTGTTTCATGACAGGTCGAAACACATAGAGATCAAATATCACTATATCAGGGATATGGTGCAGAGAGGAGCTGTGAATCTCCTGTATGTTGCGACGGACGAGCAGATTGCAGATGTGTTGACGAAGCCACTAGCCAGGGTGAAGTTCGAGTACTTCAGAGAGAGGCTTGGCGTGCTTCAGATCGAGGATACTTCGAGGAAGACGTGATGGACACATTTGCTGAAGCCATTCCAAGCATGTTGGAAGGAGGATCCTTCACATGGCTGTGGATGTAAGCGCTGGATGATGAGCATCAGGATGATGTTCTGGTTTCTGCTTGGATATGATCAGTTGGATCATTTTATGTATGTATGTACGCATCATGTGGATGCTGGATATGATCAGTTGGATCATTTTATGTATGTATGTACGCATCATGTGGATGCTGGATCTGATCAGTTGGATCATTTTATGTATGTATGTATGCATCATGTTGGATGCTTCGACCATGTATCTGTATATGTATCAGGTGGATACATTGTATGATCAGGTGGATCATGTATGGTGATATGTATCATGTATTTGTATTTGTATCAGGTGGATACATTGATGATCAGGAGGATCATGTATGATGATATGTATCAGGTAGATACTTGGTATGCATTAGGTAGATGCATTGATGATCAGGAGGATCATGTATGATACTTGGTATGCATCAGGTAGATGCATTGATGATCAGGTGGATCATGCAGCAGGATGTTGCAGTGATGATCAGGATGATCATAGATGACGAGCTTCAGGATGTTGCTCCAGATGACATGCAGCAGGATGTTGCAGTGATGATCAGGATGATCATAGATGAAGAGCTTCAGGATATTGCTCTAGATGACATGCAGCAGGATGTTGCAGTGATGATCAGGATGATCATAGATGACGAGCTTCAGGATGTTGCTCCAGATGACATGCAGCAGGACGTTGCAGTGATGATGATCAGGATGATCATGGATACATCAGGATGATGTATGGTGAGTATCAGATTGATACTCTATGGCCGTGGATCAGGTTGTGCAGATGAGCATGTAATTCGTTGCCCTGGGAGATTTGCAGATGGTCTTTCGAGGTTTTTCCTATGGCATGTAATTCGGTGCCCTGGGACATCTCGCAAATGCTCTTTCGAGGTTTTGCTCTAGGAGGACATGTAATTCGTTGCCCTGGGAGATCTGCAGATAGTTTTTCGAGGTTTTTCCTATGGCATATAATAGCGCCCTGGGATATCTGGCAGATGCTCTTGCGAGGTTTTGTCCTATGGCATGTAATTCGTTTCCCTGGGAGATCCGATAGGTTGGGCTGTGTGCCCGTAATCAGTCTTGGGATGCTCTTGTGAGGTTTTGCCATGACCACATGTAATTCGTTGCCCTGGGAGATCCTATAGGTAGAGTTGTGTGCTCGTAACAGCCTGGGATGCTCTTGCGAGGTTTTGTGGTGAGGTCACATGTAATTCGTTGCCCTGGGAGATCCTATAGGTAGAGTTGTGTGCTCGTAACATCCTGGGATGCTCTTTCGAGGTTTTGTGACGCACGTAAAAGTCCTGAGGATTCCACAGTATGGCCAGTGATGACGAAGACCTGCAGGTGGTGGGCCTACATCCAGTATGAAAAAGGACTAGCTCTGTAGAACTTCCTATGACGAGTAGAGACAGAGATTGGTTGAGATAGTAGCAGCAGTGACGATGATGATGACGATGCATCGATGACGATGATCCAGAGAAGAAGACTTGTCTAGCTGATCTGTGTCGAGAAATATCTTCCTAGTTAAGAGGGAGTGTTGATGTATATGTAACTTCGGAATGTATTTCATCTGTATATTATATTTATATTTATTGTACCCTTATAAGAGATGTGTTATTCCTCTATAAGGAAGTGTCGTCATGTGGATTGACAAGTGTCACAAGTGTGTGTACTTGCCGATGGGTTATTAGACCACCTTATGGGGTCGGCCCTGATTAATATATAATATAATGTGGGTGTATCAAAGTAGACAAGTCGGCCCCAGTAGGTCACTGGGCAAAAAGGTGAGTATAAATAGAGATAGGAGATCTCTATTTTACTCACTCGGAAAAGTAACTATATCTCTCTCTGAAAAGTAGCGCACTAGTGAGGAGGAGGAGGATCATCTGCTAGGAGACTATCTCAGTGTTATTTGGTTGTATTTTGGTTGAGCCATTGCTCTCTCTATCTCTGAGGAAGTTGTGGGGTTTTTCACCTTAGTGTTTTCCCCACGGAAACTCTGTGTCTCTTGTCTCTATGCTTTTGATTCTTGTGATGCTTGTGATGCTTGTCATATTATGATTGTCATGCATTGATATACTGTAAATGTTATTCTCTCAGCAAAGATCCTATAGTATTGTGATTTAATACTGAAAATTTAACACCTTTAGACCCTCTTCTAAACATTAATCCCTAAGTGCATAAGTGCACAAGATGATGAGGACGAGGAGGGTGATGACAATGAAGATGATCATGATGTAGATGAAGATGATAAAGATGATGAGGAGGAGGAGGGTGATGACAATGAAGATGATCATGATGCAGAAGAAGATGATAAAGATGATGATGTTGATGAAGATGATGGTGATGATGATGAGGAGGAGGGTGATGACAATGAAGATGATCATGATGCAGAAGAAGATGATAAAGATGATGATGTTGATGAAGATGATGGTGATGATGATGAAGATGTTGATGATGATGGTGATGGTGATGTTCGGATGATGATGATGATGATGATGATGAAGATGATGGTGACATGATGAAGATGTTGATCTGATGAGGAAGATGATGATGATGATGATGGTGATGATGATGAAGATGTTGATGATGATGATGATGGTGATGAAGATGATGATGATGAAGAAGATGATGATGATGGAGATGTTGTGTTGATGGGGAACCTAGAGATGACAATGACGATGAAGATGGTGATGGTGATGGTGAT
The DNA here is from genome assembly GCA_027924585.1 of Larix kaempferi. NCBI lineage: Eukaryota > Viridiplantae > Streptophyta > Pinopsida > Pinales > Pinaceae > Larix > Larix kaempferi. The sequence continues at coordinate 758,206 of BSBM01001858.1, read as the reverse complement.
GACGATGAAGATTTTGATGATGATGCTGATGGCGATGATGATGAAGATGTTGACGATGATGGTGATGGTGATGTTTAGATGATGATCATGATGATGTTCAGAAGATCATGATGGTGATGATGGTGATGATGATAGAGAAAATGACGATGATGGATATGTTGATGAGGAACCTGCAGATTCCAATGATGATGATGATGATAGTGATGAAGATGATGAGGATGGAGATGTTGATGAGGAACCTACAGATGCGAATGATGATGTTGATGACAATGAAGATGTTGATGATGATGGTGCTGGTAATGATGATGTTGATGATGATGATGATGAAGATGAAGATGATGGTGACATGATGGAGATGTTGATCTGATGAGGAAGATGATGATGATGATGGTGATGATGATGAATATGTTGATGATGATAACGATGGTGATGAAGATGATGATGATGAAGAAGGTGATGATGATGGAGATGTGTTGATGGGGAACCTAGAGATGACAATGATGATGAAGATGGTGATGGTAATGACGATGAAGATTTTGATGATGATGCTAATGCTGATGCTGATGATGATGATGATGATGAAGATGTTGACGATGATGGTGATGGTGATGTTCAGATGGTGATGATGATGATGATGATGATGATGATGATGATGATGATGATGATGGAGATGTTGATGAGGAAGGGGGAGATGACAATGGTGATGAAGATGTTTATGGTCATGAAGATGATGATGATGGTGATGGTGATGATGACAGAGATGTTGAAGATGATGGAGATGGCAATGAAGATGATGATGATGATGGTGATGGTGAAGATGATGAAGAAGATGATGATGATGGAGATGTTTACCTGATGACGATGAAGATGATGATTATGGTGATGATGATGAATATGTTGATGCTGATGATGATGGTGATGAAGATGATGATGATGGAGAAGATGATGATGATGGAGATGTTGATGAGGAACCTACAAATGCCAATGATGATGATGATGATGGTGATGATGATGAAGATGTTGATGATGATGGTGATGGTAATGATGATGAAGATGTTGATGATGATGGTGATGGTGATGGTGATGTTTAGATGATGATGATGATGATGATGAAGATGATGGTGACATAATGGAGATGTTGATCTGATTCAAGGAAGATAATGATGATGATGATGATGGTGATGATGATGAAGATGTTGTTGATGATGATGATGGTGATGAAGATGATGATGATGATGAAGATGATGATGATGGAGATGTTGATGTTGATGGGGAACCTAGAGATGACAATGATGATGAATATGGTGATGTTGATGGTGATGATGATGATGATGAAGATTTTGATGATGATGGTGATGGTGATGATGATGAAGATGTTGATGATGATGGTGATGGTGATGTTTAGATGATGATCATGATGATGTTTAGAAGATGATGATAATGATGATGGAGATGTTGATTTGATGAGGAATATCATGATGATGATGATGATGATGATGGTGATGATGATGAAGATGTTGATGATGACGATGATGGTCATGAAGATGATGATGATGAAGAATATGATGTTGATGGCTAATATGATGCTCACAACTCCCTCTAGTCTCTCTCTCCCCAACCATCAATCTCTCGCTCTCTCTCTCTCTCTCTCTCTCTCAAACACACACACATACACACACATTATGTCACTTTCCATTCTCAAACCCATCCCCCCTCCATCCATATCTATATCCACCTTTCTCCCTCCATCCCTCACCCTACCTTCTCTCCCTCCCTCTCTCATCGCCTGTCTCTCACCTTCTATCCCTCCCTCATGTTATGTTTCCCTCAAACTATCCCAATCTCTCCATCACTCCCTCTCTCTCACACACTTTATGTCCCTTCCCCCTCCTCTCTCTCTCTCTCTCTCCATTGCCACCACTCCCTGCATGTCTCCCACAAACACTTTGTGTCCCTCCATTCCTATCTCTTATTTCATTCTATCCCCATCTATCTCTCACTCCCTCCAAATCCATTCCTCCCCATTGTCCCTCTCCCTCCCTCACTCTATGTCTCCCCCCCTTGTATTCTTTATTTCTCTCTCACATCCCCCTTGCCTCCATCCATTCCCCCTTGTCACTCATGTATCACTTTCAACTTCTAACCCTATACCTCTTCAAAACCTATTATACTCGTAATAGTGCTCTCAAGCTCCACTTCCCTTCACCCCCTGTAGCCCATCATGTTCTCATTCCCTTCATCTCTCCCCACTCAAGCTTCCAACATCCTTCTAAGCCCTTGACCCTTTTCCACCCCTATTAAATATTAACCATAGATTCCCTTGACCCTTCCCCACCCTTATTAAATATTGACCATAGATTCCCTTGACCCTTCCTCACCCCTTCTCAAGTATTAAACATGTATTTTATGATTTGCATAACGCGAGCGCATTTTTTAACTATATAACGCGTACGTGTTGTGTAGTTATATAACGCGTACGCGTTAAGTAGTTATATAATGCGCATGCATTATGTAGTTATATAACGCGTACGCGTTATGTACATCTAAAAGCACGGCAATATTTTTGAATTTAAATAGGCCGAGTCACATGCTCACATGTCAACAATAATCCTATATGTATGCTTTCGAGTTTGCTTCGGTAATTCCAAACCTGTGCTATGTTAATGAAAAACCAAAGCTAATTGGGTATTTCTTCCAGTTTCTAGAGAAGCCTGTGCTTAGCCACTTCTTACAATATGCTACACAGAGTCATTTTTGACAAAATCTCAAACACAAATAGCATTTTTTCTGCAGATTCCAAATATGTAGATTTTATTTTGAAATATTAATTTTTCCTATTTTCTTTCAATTTCTTTTCTGTCCTACCTCCTTAACTCGTGAAACACACTGTTAGTGTTTCTTCCATAACTTTTTCAATTCTCAATCATTTCAAAAAAAAATTGTATGGTGCACAAGAGGACACTAACCTCCACGTTCTATGAAAAACCCATTTCAAGATTTTTGCATTAAGACCTTCAAAGGCTCTACCCACAAAAGAGGTACTATTTTTGAGGTTTGATCACTTAGACAATTATAAAATTACTAATTTAATTTTCGAAAAATAATGGTGCACAAGTGCTATGTGTTCTCTACATGCATGCCGATTTTTGTAGCTTCATTCCATCATTTAGGCCCTCAAAGGCTCTACCAACAAAAACATATACCTTATCATTTGCGTGAAAAATAAAAAGTGACAGTTAGGAAAAATGAAACTTGACGTAGCTATGCAAATTTTCAATACATAAAAGTTATATATTTAGAAACGTGATTCAATTTCCTACATTTCATCTTTTTTACTCAATGCAAGATATTTTGCGTAAGTAGCTCAAAAAATCCAAGTAAGCTGAGGGATGCCTACTTTTTCAGTTTTCTATTGCATCTAATGCGCCAAAAGTGACCCTCATTAGATTGCACTAACCCACTTGAGAGATTTCATCTTATGAGGGCATTGGTCTTTAAACTGTTGTTTTCCCGACTACAACTAAACACTGTCCACACATGGTCCACAACTTGGAAGTGAATGGGAACTCAATGATAACCCTAAAAATCCTTATAACATTCGTCGGATGCTTAGGTTGTGTCGCTTACTTTCTCATCAATATAGGCCAAATTATTCAAAAAAGAGGATTTTTTATGTTGGTTATATTAGCTTGTGAGAAGAGGATGGATGTTGGAGAGTGATATGTAGTTCATATGGGGTGATAGGTTAGTACATATAACATTTCTTAGGGTAAAAATTTTGTAAAACGGTTGGCAAAGTGATTGTAGTTATGTTTCAAGACTTGTAAGTAGGTGTCCCAATGTTTATTGTAAGTAGGTTTCGCAATGTTTATTGTCAAAATTAAGGTTTCTTAAATAATGTATTATAATTTTAAAAAAGTAAATTTTTTTTATTGAATATATATATATATATAGAATGGTTATATAAGACATTTAATATAAAAATAATACAATTTTAGCGTGAATAGAAAAGCTATCAAAGATATGTCTAAGCTGCATATTCCCTTTGTTTCCAATTTAGAGATGGCTAAAGTTTAAAGGCCTCTCTAAAAGTAGGATTCAAAATTTCACAATAAAACATTATTTACAAACCACTCCGTTTAGTTTTGAATTCAATTTCAAAATTCAAAACATTATTTACAAACCACTCCATTTAATTTTGAATTCAATTTTGAAATTCATTTTTAAACATTTTTGGAAAGACACCTCTAACGGTTCCAATTAGTTTTGAATTCAATTTGGAAATTAATTTTTAAACATTTTTGGAAAGACACTTCTAACGGTTACATGCCGAAAGTAGAAAATTTACTCATTAAAAAAGCTAAAAGGCATTTGAAAAAATCAAAGTTCGGTGAGAAAAAATATGACCGTTACGAAAGCTAAAAAGCATAAAAAATTTAACGTTAAACCGTTGCGTTATCTAAACCCTTTATACATGTGGTAGAAGAAACCTAAATTGCATGTTGCATTATCTGGAATTTGTTCTTTTGCTGCGCACTCTCCGTTTAAAGAGAAAAACTTCGACGATCTGGTAAATATCTTCATCAAACTAGGCCTTAATGTTGGGAGCCATGGAATCGAATTGTGCTTTTTAGGGTTTAGACTCAGTGCGTTTGCAGGTTTCACGGAATTATTTATGTGTGGCATCTGTGAAAGGTATACGTAATTATTTATGTGTGGCATCTGTGAAAGGTAGAGACGACATGGCAAATTATCAAGCATTTTTTCCTACTTATATTAAATAAATATTGGCAACTCAATGATCAAGAGATTTGATTTGATTTTTGTTAGCATATCTCGTTATTTCAATTCAATATTTACTTTCATCTGGTTTTGCAGTCTCTACCATGAAGATAACACAAAGGAAGGGATTCGATTCTTTTAACTAAGCCAATGTGGATGCCACTGCATCTGTTTGTCTTCTTCGGAGTATCAAGCTAGAGGTACGATTTCGTAACATTACTGTGAAAAACTTATGTTCTTTTCAATGTTTTCAATTCTCTGCTCAAGATTGATTGGATTCGAGTTTTTACACTCTTTTTTATCAGCTTTTTAAGATGGAAATTGGTTGAGCAAATTAGGTGTAAATGGTGTCAACCAGCTTAATTTAAAGTTTCATTCAGCCTGTAGATTATAATCTTACAACCTTAGCTCACAAATTTGCTCCGTAAAAGGGTTTCACTGATTAATTTTCCAAAGCTTATGAACCTGGTTGTTATCCATCACCGGTCTGAAGGTCTGAATCGAAGGTAGTTGTAATAAACGAACCCTTTGCATAACTGAAATTTCTGGTTAATTAATTTAAATTTAAACAAATCTGTATTTCAGATACCAAATTAATTGAAGTGATGTGTATTTCAGATACCAAATTAATTGAAGTGGGAAGACAGCTAGCTCCATTGGCATTTTGGTTACCAATTTAATTTAAAATTTCTCAAGAAAAAAATCGTGTAGGTTAGAATTTTACCCCAATTGCTTGTTCAAACCACATTTCACTAATTTTCTCCTTAAAACGGTTTCATTCATTAATTTCCCAAAGCTTATGATTCTACTTTCCTAATAATTTTCTCCTTAAAAGGGTTTCATTCAAGGTCTTGGGCGAGGCTCACTTTCCCACTAATTTTAAATAGAAAAAATGATCGTTGATTACGTACCTGTCACGCTAAACAGACCAAACGTGACGAGTGTTTTTCTGGCCAAGTGTACCATGGACGATTCAGTATTTCGTCAAAACTATCTAGTACCCTCAGGATTTAGATTTGGATATATATATATATAGGCATAAAACATAAAATGCACAAATGTCATTTAAATCTTGGTTGAACCGAAAACTATCTAAACTATGTATTTAAAACTCTTTTAAATTGGTATATTGTTTTCTCGAAAATATGAAATACATTATATGTATTAAAAATCTATTAAACTTGTATATTATTAGTTTGTTGTGATATAACCAGTATAGATTCATCTTAAATCAGTATTTATCAAGTACCTAAAGAGATCCAATTTCTTGAGGTGTATTTTTTTTAAAAAATTTAAACTCAAGAAATTTGATCTCTCTTGATTGATAGATCCGGTTTAAGTTTTAAATTTTTAATATTTTATTTTATGAACCAACATGGATTTTTTTTAAATACTTTCCATAATTTAATTTTTTATTGCGCCGAGAGGCACTCTACAACCTAGTATGAGGGAGATCTTGTAACATGTGTCTTGTCGAGTTTGTCAAATGTTTGTGGAGTAACAAAATAATACAAACAAAACAAAAAAGAATAATACAAAGTAAAAAGTAATAAATATTATGTCGACCATAAACAAAAACGAATGATACAAAGTAAAAAGTAAATATGAGGGAGATCTTGTAACCTTTGTCTAGTGTTTGTGGAGTAACAAAATAATACAAAGTAAAAAGTAAATATGAGGGAGATCGTGTAATTTCTATTTCTTATGTTGGGTATAGTAATTTATTTTTACTAGTTCTCCTTGAATAGCTCCTTGAGTGCAATACCTAAGCCTAGGTGTTGCACCTCCGGAGATGTGATCCCTCTAAGGGCTGAGCCTAAGATTTGGATCTAGGTTGGTTTTATGAGCAGACATGAATTTTTTTAATTATTTTGTTAGTAACAATTACATCACCTACATGTTACAACAATTTATTTTTTTATTTTGTATTACTCTTTTTTGTTTATGACCGACATAATATTATTACTTTTTACTTTGTATTATTCTTTTTTGTTTACTTTGTATTATTTTGTTACTCGACAAATAGTGGACAAGACAAACTCGACAAACACTCTAAAGTCTCATATTTACTTTTTACTTCGTATTACTATTATTTTTTTATTTACTTTTTACTCTGTATTATTATTTTTTGTTTATGGCCGACATAATATTTACCACCTAATCCTAAGCTCTAATTCTCTAGTTTAAGTCTCATATTTACTTTTTACTTTGTATTATTCTTTTTTGTTTATGGTCGGCATAATATTTATCGCTTTTTACTTTGTATGATTCTTTTTTGTTTACTTTGTATTATTTTGTTATTCGACAAACAGACACATGTTACAAGATCTCCCTCATACTGGGTTGTAGAGCACCTCTCGGCACAATAATATTTTAATATAGGGGCTTTGGTGAACATAGGAGTATTACTTTTTATATAAAATATAAAATATAAAACATGTCTCCAAGAGAGAGGACGTTAGGGAGAGAGACACATAAAGATGGGCGGTGTTAAGTGGTAGGGGGATTGGGAGAGACAAAGAGATAGGGGGGTTAGAGAGAGAGGGGGGGGTTAGAGAAAGAGTAGAGGGCTTTGCGTGAGAGAGAGAGAGAGAGAGAGAGAGAGATTTGAGGGGGTTGATTAAGGGTAGGGAGAAGGAGGGGGGTTGGGGGAGAGAAAGAGATAGAGATCGAACATTAGAGGTATGGGTAGGAGGAGGGCAGTTAGAGAGCACGGGGGTAGAGAGAGAGAGACGGGGGGTGATTAGGGATAGGGAGAGGATGGGGGTTGTAGTAGAGAGAGATCTATAGATTGGGGGGTTATGAGTTTGGAGAGGGGGGAAGTTAGAGAGAAGAGGGGGTATGGGGGGATGAGAGAGAGAATGCACCACAGGGGGTGATTAGGCATAGTGGGAGGAGGGATGCTAGAGGAGAGAAGGAGAGAAAGAGATAAATATCAGAGGAAGTTAAGGGTTTGGGGAGGAGGGAAGTTAGAGAGAGAGAGAGAGAGATGGTTGTTAATGGTAGCGGGGATGGGGAGTAGGAGAGAGGGATAGGTGGGGATTAGGGGTAGGGGGAGTAAAAGGGGGGTTACAAGGAAACAGAGAGAGGGGTGCAAATAAGGGGTTGAAGGGGAGAGAGAGGGGTGGGGCTTAGGGGTAGGTGGAGGAGTAGGGGAGAGAGAGAGAGAGATGGAGGGGGTTAGTAAGGGTTAGGAGGAAGAAGGGATAGATAGAGATAGAGCGAGGGCTGATTAGTAGTAGGAGTAGTGGAGCGAGTGTGTGTGTGTGAGAGAGAGAAGGAAATAGTTTAGGGGTAGAGAGAGAAGGGGGGGTTATGTCTAGGTGGAGGAGTAGGTGCAAGAGAGAGAGAAAGGGAGGAGGGGGGTTATGGGTAGGGGGAGGAGTATGGGGGTAAGAGAGAGAGAGAAAAGGGGATGTTAGCAGGTTGGGGGGGAGAGAGAGAGAGGGGTTAGGTTAGAGAGAGAGAGAGAGGTGAGTAAAGGTTAGGAGGAGGAGGGGGTACATAGAGAGGGAGGATGGGAGGGGACTAAAGTGAGAGAGATAGAGAGGGGGGAGGGATGTTAGTGGGTTGGGGGAGAGAGAGGGGGGTGGGGGTTATGGTATGTGCAGGAGTAGGGGAGATAGAGAAAGTGAGAGAGGGAGTTAGTAAGGGTTAGGAAGAGGAGAGAGAGAGAGGGAGGAGGGGGGTTAGTGGTAGGGGGAGGAGTAGGGTGGAGTGAGAGAGAGAGAGGGGGGTGAGGGGGGGATGTTAGGTTGTTGAGAGAGAGAGAGGGAAGAGTGGAGCAGTAAGAGAGAGAGAGAAGGCGCAATGGAGCAGAGAGAGAGAGAGAGAGAGAGAGAGAGAGAGAGATTTGAGTGGGTGGGGGGATGGGGTGGAAATTAGTGGTAGGGTGTGGGAGGGAGGTTGGGGGAGAGAAAGAATTAAAGATCAGTAGGGTTATAGGTTTGAGGAGGAGTAGGGTGGTTAGAGAGAAGGGGGGTGTAGTTGAGGAGTGGGTCAGGGTTGGAGAGAGAGAGAAATGGTGGGTGATTAGTTGTAGGGGGGTGGGGAGTAAGAGAGAGAGATGGGGGGGATTAGGGCTAGCGGGTGTAAGAGGGGCATTATGAAGAGAGAGAGAGAGAGAAGTGGCAATAGAGAGTTGAGGGGGAGAAGAGGGGTGGGGGTTAGGGATATAGGTGGAGGAGTAGGGGGGAGAGAGAGAGAGAGAGAGAAGGGGAGGAGTTGTGGGGGAGATAGATACAGAGAGGAGTAGTTGGGGAGGGTTAGGGGTTTGGGAGGAGTAGGGTGGTTAGAGAGAAGGGAGTGTAGTTAAGGAGTGGGGGGGTTGGATAGAGAGACGGGGAAAGAGAGAGAGAGAGAAATGGGGGGTGGTCAGTGGTAGGGCGATGGGGAGTAAGAGAGAGAGAGAGAGGTGGTGCTTAAGGATACGGGAGGTAAGAGGGGCGTTATGAGGAGAGAGAGAGAGCAGTTGTAATAGGGGTTCTAAGGGAAGAAGAGAGATGGACGTTAGCGGTATAGGTGTAGGAGTAGAGGACAGAGAGAGAGAGAGAGAGGTTAGTTGTAGGGGAGGAATAGTGGGGGAGTTAGATAGATAGATAAAGAGAGTAGGGGGGGAGGGGAGGTTGGTTAGGGGGTGAGGCAGGGCATCGTGGTGATTAGGGGTAAGGGAGAGGAAGGGGGTTGGGGGAGATAAAGAGATAGAGACCAAGATGTTTAGGGGGTAGTAGGGAGGTTAGAGATAAGGGTGGTTATAGTTGAGGATAGAAGGGTTTCAGGGTAGAGAGAGAGAGATGGGTGGTGCAGATTAGGAGAGAGAGAGGTGGTGGTCAGAGGTAGGGGTAGTAAGAAGGGGGGGTAGAGAGAGGGGGGGGTTATTAAGAGAGAGAGAGAGAGAGCGTGTTTAGTGCTAGGGGAGTAGGAGAGGAGTGGGGGAGGGTGTAGGGATTGAGGAAAGAGGAGTGGGGGGGTTAGGGGTAGAGAGAGACGGGGGGGGTGGTTAGTTTTTGGGGGTGGGGAGTAAGAGAGAGAGAGAGAGGTGTGGCCTAGGGATAGGGGGTGTAAGAGGGGCATTATGAAGGGAGAGAGAGAGAGAGAGAGAGAGAGAGAGAGAGAGAGAGAGAAGTGGCAATAAGGGGTCTAGGGGGAAAAGAGGGGTGGGTGTTAGGGTTATAGGTGGAGGAGTAGGGGGGGGAGAGAGAGAGAGAGGGGGGGGGGTTATTTTTAGGGGGGAATAGATAGAGAGCGGGGTAGTGGGGGAGGGATAAGGGTTTGGGAGGAGTAGGGTGGTTAGAGAGAAGGGGGTGTAGTTGAGGTGTGGGGGGGCGTTGGAGAGAGAGACATAGATAGAGAGGGAGAGAGAAATGGGGGTTGGTTAATGGTAGGGGGGTGGGGTGTAAGAGAGAGAGAGAGAGGTGGTGCTTAGGGATAGGGGGTGTAAGATGGGAGTTATGAGGAGAGAGATAGAAGTGGTAATAGGGGTTCTAGGGAGAGAAGGGAGGTGGGGGTTTGTGGTATAGGTGGAGGAGTAGGGGTGAGAGAGAGAGAGAGAGAGGTTAGTTGTAGGGGGAGGAATAGCGGGGGAGATAGAGAGAGAGAGAGAGAGAGAGGGACGGGGGGGGGCTGGTTAGGGGGTGAGGTAGGGAATCATGGTGATTAAGGGTAGGGGGAAAGAAGGGGGTTGGGGGAGACAAAGAGAGAGAGATCAGGAGGTTTAGGGAGTAGTGGGAATGTTAGAGAGAAGGGTGGTTATAGTTGATGATAGGATCATTTTGGGGTAGAGAGATAGAGATGGGTGCGGGTTAGTGATAAGGGGGATGGGGAGTAGGAGACAGAGAGGTGGGGGTCAGAGGTAGGGGTGGTGAGAAGGGGGTTAGAGAGAGAGGGGGGTTATGAAGAGAGAGAGAGAGAGAGAGAGAGAGAGTTCAGTGCTAGGGGATTAATAGAGAAGGAGTGGGGGAGGGTGTAGGGATTGAGGAATGAGGAGGGGGGGGGTTAGGGGTAGAGAGAGAGAGGGGGAGTGGTTAGTTATAGGGGTTGGGGAGTAAGAGAGAGAGAGAGAGAGGGAGGGATAGAGAGAGAGAGAGAGAGAGAGAGAGAGAGAGAGAGAGAGAGAGAGTTCAGTGCTAGGGGAGTATGAGAGAAGGAGTGGGGGAGGGTGTAGGGATTGAGGAATGAGGAGGGGGGGTTATGGGTAGAGAGAGAGAGGGGGGTTGGTTAGTTGTAGGGTGTGGGGAGTAAGAGAGAGAGAGAGAGAGAGATAGAGAGAGAGAGAAGTGGCAATAGGGGGTTTAGATTGAGAAGAGGGGTGGAGGTTAGGGGTATAGGTAGAGGAGTAGGGGAGAGAGAGAGAGAGAGAGAGAGAGAGAGAGAGAGAGAGAGGTTATTTGTAGGGGGACAAGTTGTAGGGGAGATGAATAGAGAGAGGGTAGTGGGGGAGCATTTGGTGTTTGGGAGGAGTAGAGTAGTTCGAGAGAAGGGGGTGTAGTTAAGGAGTTGGGGGGGTTAGATTGAGAGACATAGATAGAGAGAGAGAGAGAAATGGGGGGTGGTTAGTGGTAGGGTGTGGGGAGTAAGAGAGAGAGAGAGGTGTTGCTTAGGGATAGGGGATGTAAGAGGGGCATTATGAGAAGAGAGAGAGAGCAGTGCTAATAGGGGTTCTAGGTGGAGAAGAGAGGTGGGGGTTAGGGGTAGAGGTGGAGGAGTAGGGGAGAGAGAGAGATAGAGAGGTTAGTTGTAGGGGGAGGACTAGTGGGGGAGGGGAGAGGGGGGTGGGGTTTGTTAGTGTGTAAGGCAAGGAATCATGTTGATTAGGGGTAGGGGGAGGAAGTGGGTTGGTGGAGATAAAGAGATAGAGATCAAGAGGTTTATGGGGTAGTAGGGAGGTTAGAGAGAATGGTGGTTATAGTTGAGGATAGGAGGGTTTCGGGGTAGAGAGAGAGAGAGATGGGTGGTGGTCGGTGATAAGGGGGATAGGGAGTAGGAGAGATAGAGGTCGGGGGTCAGTGGTAGGGGTAGTAAGAAATGGGTTAGAGATAGAGGGGGGGTTATGTAGAGAGAGAGAGAGAGAGAGAGAGAGATTTTAGTGCTAGGGGAGTAGGAGAGAAGGAGTGGGGGAGGGTGTAGGCATTGAGGAATGAGGAGTGGGGGGATTAGTGGTAGAGAGAGAGAGAGAGAGAGAGGGGGGTGGTTAGTTGTAGGGGGGTGGGGAGTAAGACAGAAAGAGACAGGTGGGGATTAGGGCTAGAGGGTGTAAGAGGAGTGTTATGAAGGGAGAGAGAGAGAGAGAGAGAGAAGTGGCAATAGGGGGTTTAGGGGTAGAAGAGGGGTGATGGTTAGGGTTATAGTTGAAGGAGTAGGGGAGAGAGAGGGGGAGAGAGAGAGAGAGAGAGAGGGTACTAGACATCTACGTAGAAAACCTATAGACTAGTATTTCTTATAAGTTTGAATAGACAGTAAACTTTTTATTCTGACAACATCTTATATACAATCTACTACTAACCATTCATTATTTCCATTACAGCTCGGTTATTTATTAGATAGGATAAATACATGAATTACATAAATCTTGTAGAATGAATCACAGGGATGAGAGACCCACAAATCCCTTTTTCATATTTTATTATTAACCAGAGTATTGTAGATTTATTTATGTTCTAAATCATTATTTCAAATCCAAAACGAAACGTTAAATCCAAACCATGCAGACGCCACACAGAATGAAAATAGTAGTTGAAAAGGGAACATTAAACCTTCAAACATATTTTCATTATATATATATATATATATATATCAAAACACAGGTCAAGGGGTCGAACCCCATGGCCTTTCCTTTGCCAAAATGCATCAACATGTAGCTATAGCTACAAACCCACACTTTCGTAAAATGAGAATTTGGGTATCGACATCAAACATATAATTCTAGAATAAAGACTGGCCAAATAATTAATACCAACAACAATACCTACAGGATGCCCACTTGGGTATTATCCTTCTTTCTTTTTAAATGAAGTCACTACAGTAAAATCCAATGCAAAGACTATCAATCAAAAAATGTAGACAAAGATAAAACCACGGGGTTCTTGATTGCTATATACAGCACAAGTATAGCATCATTGTGAAACCCTGACGCTTTCATTTACATCCCACATGAAAAATTATAAACAGACAAAGTTATAATCGAAATGAGAAATCATTACAACAAACATAATACTCCCCGACTGAGTCATTTCATTCTCTTAAACAAAAGTTACACTGATAGGAACTAGTTTTGAAACACTGTTGTTTTTATTTTCACACCATAAATATACAAGAAGGAATTCTTTGTGTAAAACCTAAAGTTCATGCAGACACAAAAATACAATTAAGGTGCCAACAATGGCCATCAAAACCAGAGTACACTAGTCACAAAGCATCGGGCAACTAATAAAAATGATCTTCTAAATCTCCATAGAAATTCCATAGGAGATCTACTTCGCTACATCTCATTAGTACATTTCGAAACCCATAAACTCAAAGCAATCATTGGTCTATCCAGAGGCGACCCTTCCAGGCTTCAAATAGAACGAGTAAGCCAAAAGGCTCATGAAGCCTCCCATAAACAAAACAAAATACACAGTACCCCACTAGAGATGTAAGAGGAAAGAGCACATGGGTATGTAGCTGGACTTACTATTACTAATACCCACATCATCTAAAGTTCTGAAACATCCACAACAACCCACGCGGAGACCTTCGCAGGTACTACCTGTCAATCCAACATGAAAATCCAGGTTAAAACCCTGAGAGATTTAATAGTGAGAGAATGTATTTCGTAAAGGAACAATGGAAGTTCTACATACCTAAGAAGAGTATGGCATTCTTCACCTCACCACCCAAGCAAACGTCAAAGTGCATTGACCATGAGTGTAGCTCAGGTCAAGGCACGAAACCACCCCCCAAAAATGCAATACAGGGTAGAGCTGAGGTTACAAATGAAAACACAGAGGACATGACCAAGGAAAACCCCAAATCGTTACGAACCCTCACTGGACAGCTTGTCATCCACTATACGTTAAGGTGTAGTTAATGTTGCACCAAACCCTACTTTAAGGGAGACTCAAATATTCGTGCAAGACTATAGTTTGCGTGTGATAATAGCCACGACTGGCTCGGTATACATGCATTGTTCCAAAGGTCTCCCTACCTTAAAATTACATTAGAAAACCCTTTTGGCACCTTAACAATTGTATAATAGTCTATCCATTAAGGACTTGACCATCACACTTAGCCTTTACCTTGTAAACTTAACATTGGGTGGAGTATGGATAGATCCTCTAGGGTACAATTGTCACAGGGTAAATACGTGCAAACACAAAACATGAAAATGTTATATTAGCTAAAATGCTAGGTAAGTCCAGAACTCTCCCGAGAGTGCTCTTACCTCTCGGAAACCTTGTCGGGATATTTATTTCACCTCGATTGTTACCAAGGTCCCATCATAGGACTCAACCTCTTATGATCATATCACCTGAAGGATCATTTAGACATTCATAATTATATTCATAAGAATTCATTTAAACAGTTTACAAGTATAACATGCATGTGGACCTTAGTTGTAAGGATTAGGTCAAATATAACTCTAGCATTCCAAACATACTTTAGAAATCCATGTTCCTTTTTCAGCACATCACTTCCGGAGAAACAAATATTTAAATCAGTAATACTCTCTTGTTTAGAAAAACATAAACTCTTAGATGTCACAAACAAATACCAAAGTAGTTTCTCAGTATTAGAGTTAAAATTATGAACTCTTCATCTTTAAATGGCGCTTGTTGCAGTAACGGGAATTTTTTTAAATTTTTGCTATTTTAGGGACATTACAAAGTAGGTGTGGACCATTTTTCAATAGCTTTGACCTTTTCAAGGTTGACAGCTATTCCCTTCTCGGAAATTGTATGTCCTATGTATTGAATCTAGGGTTTGTAGAAATCGCACTTAATAAACTTGGCATAAAGCTGGTGTTCCCTTATTATCCGTAAAACAATTCATAGTTTCTCCTCATGTTATACTTCGTTCTTAGAGCAAATCAAAATGTCGCCAATAAAGACTAGAACGAATTTATCGAGGTATTTACTAAAGATACTGTTCATCATGCACATAAAGTTGGCCGGTGCATTTGTTGACCCAAAGGGCATCACTACAAACTCGTAGTGGCCATAATGGGTTCGGAATGCGGTTTTATTGATATCCTCATCATGGATCCTCACTTGATGGTATCCAGATCGTAAGTCGATCTTTGAGAAGATATTTGCCCCTTTGACTTGGCCAAGCAAGTCGTTGATCTAATGGAGTGGATAGTGGTTCTTAATTGTCATCTTGTTGAGTTGGTGGTAATCGATGCACATCCGCATCATTCCATCGTTCTTCTTGACAAAGAGTATCGGTGCACCCCAAGGGGACACACTTGGTCAAATGTACCCTTTGTCTATTAACTCTTATAACTGAAGCTTGAGCTCCAACAATTTTGGTGTGCTCATGCGGTAGGGGGCTTTAGAAGTTGGTACTGACTCAGTTGTTAGCTCGATGGAAAAGTCTAAGTCTCGTTTGGGTGGTAATACCGGTATTTCATCGGGAAATACATCATTGAATTCCAGGAGGACTGGGAAGTCTTCAATCTTTTGTTCCCTATTAGTTTCTATGTTTTGTATATTGAAAGTAAATAGTTTGCAACCTTTTCTGATAAATTTCTTTGCTTGTAAGGTGGATATCTATCGTACCGACACTTTCTTAGGGATACCTTGAATCGTCTTCTGTTTCCCTTGGTCATCCCTGTAGAGTAAGGATTTGTGTAAGCAGTCTAGTAGGATATGGTGTTCCTCTAACCAATCCATGCCGAGGAGTGCATCGTACGACCCTAGGGGTAGAATGTTTAAATCTATCCTAGTTTGGAACTCGTTTAAGTCTATCTCACAAGTCTTAACTAACTCGAAGACCTTTCGTTTGGTACTGGTGGATAGTTGTACCAGCCACAGTTTCTCATGAAGTTCTTGGTTCAACTTACAAGTGTCCACTAACTTAGGGGAGATATAACTTCGGCAAGCACCGGGATCTGTTAAAACTGAAACGATAGTGTTAAAGATCTTACCCTCTATTTCGACCATGGTGGCTTGGTGATCCGCCTGCCGGCCATCAAGAGTGGCATAAATCCTAGGTCTCTTTGCCATGTCTCCTATGGTAGGTTTTGCTTGGATGTTGTGTAAAACTCCATCCGTTTTACTATGGCAATCTCTGTAGTAGTTCAGCCGTGGGCATTTCCAGCAAGAAACGGTTGGTGGGACAGCTTTGGTCCCTTTGTTGAAATTTGGCCTGTTAGTCGATGGTGGCAGTGCACTTGGTCGTGCTTGAGGTCGGTTGAAGCCTCTATTGGGAGGAAAACTGTTATTATGCTTTTGTAAGGTGGAGGTCTAAAACCTAGTCTACGGTTGTTCGACAAGGTTCTGAACCTATCTCTATTTTTGTTGATCTTGTCATTCCTTGGCTTTCCGTGTTCATAACATAGTATTTCTTTATGTAAGGTCACATCAAGGGTTTTGGGCATGTCAAACTCTATCTTTTCTCTAAAGTTTGGTGGCATCCCTCCCAAGAATTGTTGTATTTTGACCTTCTTGTCTTGAATGTATGGCACATAGTCAGCAAGTCTAAGAATCAGATTATGAATGCTTCCATAGTTAGGGAGACCATTTTTAACTCATGAAAATATTTAATTTTCTTGTCAAAGAATCTTTCAGACATATATTTGTCCTAGAATATTCTGCTAAAAGTATCCCAGGTTATGTCTCTTAGTTCTTGTCATTTGGTGTGTTTCAAGTCCCACCACCATTTGGCAGCTTTACCATTCAGGTTGTATATGGCTACTCGGGCTTTCATTTCACTGGAGTAATTATGAACTTTCAAGTATTTATTCATCCCTAGTAGCCACTCCTCATCCTTTTCCCCGGAGTTAATCTCTCTGTCATAGGTTGGAACATTTATCTTTCTGAATTCCCCTTGCATACTGTCGTCACTTTTCCTCCTTTTCTTGCAAGGAGGTGGTGAACCTTTATTGTTGGAAGAGCTCTTACAGTCCTCTTCCATTGATTTAAGTATGTTTTCACCCTGTTCCTCTCCCTTCGGACTAACAGTTTTCTTTGGGTGAATGTTTCCCTTTTTAAAAGTGTTGACTGAGAGTGTGGGCTATATGTGGGGTTCTGACCCTCTTAAAGTTTGAGGTAAAGCTTCACTTATAGCTTGTTGCTCTCTTCTTTCCTGCATGTTTTCATCTTGGAAACTTTGGAATTCGACCTGAAGATTTTGCAGGGATTTCATTAAATCCAAGTTGAGTTCCACCACAATTTCTTTCTCTCATGGTGGGGAGTTCATATTTCCATGCATGCTGTTTCCCCCTTCCGCATTCAATTTTCAGACACTGACTGTACCTACAGTGTTTATATAAGCGTCAAGAACAAAAAATCTGTTAGTTCATTTTTTTACATAAATAAAATAAAATTTCTGAATGTATGTTTATGTTTACTGTGTATCTGCATCGGATGTTTGTAATGAGCCCAATAGGTCACTTAGTTTTGTAACTGAGCTCTGATACCACTTTTAATGTCCGTAAAATGGTAAGATAAAAAAAAAAAAAATCTTCTTGCTAAATTTCCTAACATAGGTTATACATTTATGAGATTTTCCTACAGTGATGTGAAAAGTATTGGTACTTGCATTTGCCATTTCAATGTGTTAAGAACACTTCTATCAAGGTAAATTTTATCGTTCAAACTCTTGTGTAGAAATATTTTTAGGATGATCATGTGGGTGTAAGGTTTCTCCATGCCATAATACTACGAGTCTCTATTCTGCTTACTTGATTTAGATGTATGTTTGAAACGTCAATTGTCTATTGTCAATTCTCAGCTATGATGAACCTAATGAGGGGAGTTGAAATACCTTGAATCTTTGGGGTTTGGTGTAAACACTTATGGCGGAGTTGTCGAAAGGTAAGGTGTGAATAGGGGAAAACCTATGGACTTACCTAGCGATTATGCTAACACTTATTTAATTGTCACCCTCCATGCAGGTGTCCTTTGGTGGCCATAAGGTTGGCAACTTTTCTTTGTAAAAACAAACTCTAAAAGTGGAACCCCCTCCCTTATGCTATCATGAAAGAGTTGAGAACCTTGTTTTTGTATTAATAGACTAAGGGTATTGCACCCACACGACTATACTACATAGTTTGATAATTTGTATTTTAGACCCAATGTGGTAGTTCGAAGCATTAAAATCACACATGGTAGTCACGTGGCTTTTACCATCAGGACTATGGACTAAGGATTTTAGACGGGGTTACACCAAAGTTTTCCAAAATCACGATTTCACTTGGTCTTTTGGCTGCGATGGTTTTAGCTCTTTTTGTGATGTGGTTGCGCCTGGCCTAAGCTACGCTCATGGCTAGGGTAATATTTGGAAGACACGAAGGCAATGAAGAGATGATCCTACAGGTAAGATCATGTCCATGTTTTAAATGTTGAGATTTCTTATTTGCTTCATTGTAGTTTTAAGAACTTCCAGGTCCTAACTCCTTCTTGCTTTCGTTCTCTTACAGGTATGGTGGCTCTCTGCGTGGATCAGAGTGATAAGCGATACGACTATACCACTTATTTTGGACATGTAAATCCTGGGTTCTTTCAACCTTTCACCCTATCTGTCTCGGTGTTTTGGAGAAGGGTTTGATAATTTGGTAATGGGGAGATTCGTGATGCCTTTGGCTCACTCAGACTTGGAACCACCAGAGATGTTGCCTTTGTCTTGACCTGGTGTCTAGTACATTGTTGTAATAATATTTTGATGGGTGGATCTACTAAGGGTTTCCATGCCTTCCATGTATTCGTGCTTATGTAAATGTTGGTTTTTGAAAGAATCTTCTCCGCTGTATGTATTCGTGGAGCTCACCTTTGAAGTTTGGAAATGGGGAAAGGACCTCTGCATTTTTTGTTTTTATCAAGTTTAAATGGCTGTGTAAAGAAACTATGGCCACTGTATTTTCATTTTAATAGTGCTCTGTTAGTCTATGTTCTTGATGGAAAATCATTTATTTATTTTTCCCATGCTAAATGTATGCGTATTATCTTTGCTCTGTTCTGGGTTTTTCTTCCCTATGGCATAAAAGAAGTTTATAAAGATGTATAAGTTATTTGTGCTTCTATCATGTAGCTAGTAGACTTGTTTTACTAAATAGAAGCTCTATATCTGTTTGATGTCTGTGGTATCTCTCTTATTTGACTAACGATCATTTCAGGGCTAAGTGAGCTACTCCAGCGGTTGATACCCCAACCCGTGATTAATTTCTTTGCACAGGATGACCCCTAAATGTTTGGACTATGAGACTTGATCAATGGATGGGAAAATCGTGACCAACAAGATTTTTGAATCTTTAAGATATGCGATTATAAATGTATGATTTCATAGCCTTCGTTTGCGTTTATTTTTGGTTATGAGATGCGTTTGACCAGTAGTTGTCTTTTCATGTGAACCTAGAGGGATTCGAGCCCTGCCTTTGGCATTTTATGTTTGGAGAAATACAGGTTGTCGGTGTTTCGTTAAATGAAGATGGGAAACATTTGTTTGGACAAGTAACTATTTATGTGTAAACGATACGTTTATCTGATCGCTATGTGTTCAATATTTAGGTTTGATATGATGAGCATTTTGATTGGGGATGGGGTTCGATCCATGAATTAAGAGGCAAGCCCATAAGGGTCTTGGGATTGGAACCCACATTAAAATGCATAATACTTTTGAGTTTTGTGTGAATCTATGTTTTGGAATAAGAATATCTTCGCAATACTTGATGCATTTAAAGTTTGACTAAAGATTGCCATCGTAGAGGTGTTTGATAATTGATTTGAGTAGTGCAGCTAAAAGCTTCGATGTTTGGTTTTTTTTCTATTTGGTGTTGTTTTCAATATAGACAGGTTAATAATTTAAAAGAACTAACATGCCTAAATGAAACCCTGCACTACAAATAAGGGAATACGATTCAAACATAAAACATATACCTATAAGCAAGAAATTATAATAACCCTAACCTAGAAGACAATATAAGTTGTCTAGCAAAGGCTAGCTTGGCTATACCTACTAGACCCTCCATTGGGTTTTAGGCATAACCTCGAATTTGATACTATTTGTAATGAAAACAATATTGCAGTATCTATTCTAATTTTAAAAGCCTAAGTTTATTATAACTGAAATTTGAAACATTAAATACTCCATACCTGACTGCATGAGTACTTGGTCCCTTCCTATGGAAACCTAGCTATTTGGCACTTGATTCCTTCCTATAGAAACTTACACACTCAACAATAGTTAATGCAGAGCCTATTGTATCTAGCTAACATGTTAGGGCGATTGCGTTTAGCTGGATGGCTATGGGGTTACCATGTTCCTCCCAACCATGATCCTACAACCGTTCCTGGTTCTGTATGGATCCCCCCGAGCTGGATTCCAAGATGCAAAAGCGATAGAGGACCTAGGGTTACTACTCGTCTAGTTTCTTGGAGTAGAAGCTTTTCCTTTAGTTACCATCAGAGAATGATAATTAAAAGATATCTAATCCTCCAACTTGGCATTTGCCCTATTTAAGTAGGGGATTCTTTAATTATGACTTTTGGAATAATTTGTTTCTTTAAATTAACAAATTTAATATTTAGAAGATATTATTTACTAAATAACTAGTCCTTTTGAACTATGACTTTTTCCAACTGTTTAACTATAAGTGATTTTGATTTATGCTCTCAATTAATAAGTATAAGAAAAATAATTATAATAACAATAATTATATTTCACTTAACTATAATACATTATTTATAATATTAAATAATGCATACATCATATATACTAATTATATTCCATAATTAGATAATGACACCATTATTATTAAAGCTCTTAATAATAATATTAGCTTTGAGGCCATCATAAAAGACTAGTGGTAATTATCTTTTATTTAGTTATGTATCCTCACATGATACTTCTTTTTTAACTTTTAAGGACAAGGTCCAATTCTTTGGATGGTCTTGGTAAGCTTGGATAGGAACCTCTATCTCTCTCTTTGCATGTCGGATTCCCTCGTTCAACATGGTAGTTCCCACAGTACTTGATGATAGATAAAATATGAATCATTTAATCAAATAAAATAAGTGTGATGAAAGTAAAAGTGTTATTTAGAGTCCCTCTGACTCAACACTTTGAGATCGAGTAACCCCGAGTGCTCTTCAGAGCCTTTTAACTCAACACACTCACATGAGTGTTATGCTAGTGCAATTCGAGAGCCTCTGCTCAACACTAGTGCTAGAATGTGGTTGTGAGGCACATCTAGAATATTTAAGTTGCCTCGGATCTTGTATTCATTTATAAAGCATGGAGTGCTCTAGGGCTTAGGACCAACACTCAATGTACCTCAGGGCTTACCCCCAGTACATAAACATTCTTTTAGGTACATCGGGGCTTATTCCGAGTACGTAGGTTACATGTGTGTTTCTGAGTCCATGCTCAACACACTCATAAGTCAAATCATGTAAAATCGTAGCTCTACACATTAAGTAACAAAATATCATCTCAGTATATTAGGGTTTGTACCCTTATCAAAGTTGAAGAACATCATTAAAATATTGGGGCCTTCTTGCCCAATATATACTCAAATAAAGAAGTCAGTCAGGTTCCATGCTCGATATGTCGATATATATATAAAAGAACAAATCATAGGTGCTAGGGCTCATGCCCAATACTCAAAATAAAACATAGGTGCTAGGGCCGTGGCCCAATATAACAACAAAATAGTTAGTCCAAAATTCACGATATTAAAATCCTACCCCTACCTCACTCTCTCCTAATCCTACCACTAACCATGACCACACTCTCTCCCTCTCTCTGTCTCTCTATGTAAATAGACAACATGTCAATCTCTTTCTCTCTCTCCCCCCTATTCCTCCCCTTACTAATAACTCTCTCTCTCTCTCTCTCTCTCTCTTTATATCTTTCTCTCTCTCCGTCACTCTCTCTCTTTCTCTTTCTCTCTCCCTCACTGTCTCTCTCTATCTCCCTCCTCCTCCCCTAAGCCTGACTCCCCCATCTCTCTCTCTCTCCCCTCCACCCCCTAGAACTTACTAACCCCCTCTCTCACTCTCTCTCTCCGTGACTCCTACACATACCCCTATCACACACCCCTCTCTGTCCTCTAATACCCTAGCACCCCCTATCTCTCTCCACCAACCCCCTAACATCCTCCTCTATCCTCTCTCTATGCTCCTCACCCTAAACCTTACTACCCCCCTCCTCTATTTCTCTCTCTCCCATCCTCACCTGAACCCTTACAAACCCTCCCTCTCTCTCTGTGTGTGTGTGTCTAACAATAAACCCCACCGCTCTCTTTCTCCAAATCCATTAACACCTACCCCCTCTGACTCCCTAACCTGCCTCCTACCCCACTACCCGTAACCATCCTACTTATCTCTCTCCTTTATTCCTCATACCCCTTACCCCCCTCTTTGTATGTCACTCCTAATCCCCCTTCTCCCAACCACTAACCACTCCCTCATCCCTTTCTCTCTATGTCCCCCTCTCCCTCACGCTCCTCCCTCTACCCGTAACCACCTTCCCACCACTCTCTCTCTCTCTCTCTCTCTCTATATATATATATATATATATTCCCCATACTCCTCCCTCTCACACTAACCATACCCCGTCTTTCTCACTCTACCCACAACCACCCCACTCTATCTCTCCTAATCCCCACCCTACTAGTAACCACAACCCCCATCTCTCTCTCTATACTACTACTACTAACCCACCCTCCTCTATATCCCACTCTCCCCTCCTCACACTAACCCTTACTAACCTCTCTCTCTCTCTCTCACACACACACACCTTCCCTCCTTATCCCCCTTCCTCTTCCTCTCTCCCCCTCCCACTCCTTCCCCCTCTCTCCATCCTTCCCTTCTTCCCTCCCTCAATTTCTCTCCCTCCCTCCCTCTCTCTCTCTATGTACTACTAACCCACCCTAATCTTTCTTGAACTCTCCCCTCCTGACACTAATCCTTAATAACACCCACCTCTCCCTCTCTCCCTCTCTCACTCTCTCCCTCCCCACTTCCACCTCTCAACTCCTCCCTCACCTCTCTCTCTCTCTCTCTCTCTCTCTCTATCTCTCTCTCTCTCTCTCCCCTTATCCCATCCCCTCTCCCTCCGTATCTCCTCCTCTCTCCCCCTCTCTCCTTCTCCCTCTCCCTTTCCCTCTGTCCCAATCCTAATCCCTCACCTTTATCTCCCTCCCTCCTGCCCATCACTCCCCTTTCTCTCCTTCCCTCTCTCTCTCTCTCTCTCTCTCTCTCTCCCTACTACTAACCCACCCTCCTCTTTCTCAGACTCTCCCATGCTGACACTAACCATTACTAACACCCACCTCTCTCTCTCTCTCTCTCTCTCTCTCTCTCTCCCTCTACTACTTACCCACCCTCCTCTTTCTCGTACTCTCCCATCCTGACACTAACCATTAATAACACCCATCTCTCTCTCTCTCTCTCTCTCTCCACATCCACTCTCTCTCCCTCGCCCCCAACATCCCTCCCTCAATTCCTCCCTCACCCCACTCCTACTACTACAACTCACATATCCCCCATACCTTTCTCTCTTTGTCCTCCTCCAACTTACTCCTCCCTTTACATCTAACTACCTCTCCCCCCTCTCTCTCCTTCTCCCCTCCCCAACCCACTCTCCATATTTCTTTCTCTCTCTTTCCCCCTACTCCTTCCCCTCACACATAACCCCCTCCTCTCTCTTATCTCTCTCTCTCCCATTCTCCCTCTAACCATTACTAACCCCCTGTCTCACTCTCTCTCTCCCTTACTCTTATACCTACCCCTAAAACCCACCCCTCTCTCTCTCCCTATCTCTCCTCCTACTACAACTAACCCCCCCCCACTCTCTCTCACTCATATCTCCCTACCCCTAACTCCACCCTCTCTATCTCAGTTCTATAACCATATGCATAACCCCCCTTCTATCTCTTACTTGCTTAATCCCCCTCCCCCATACAACTAACCATCCCCCATCCCTTTCTCTCTCCCTCCCTCATCCCCCATCCCACTCCTCCCTCTCTCTCTCTCTACTAATCCTACAACAAACCATGACCTCACTCTCTCCCTCTCTCTATCTTTCTATGTAAATAGACAACACCTCAATCTCTCTCTCTCTCTCTCTCTCTCTCCCCTCCTCCTTATAAACCTTACTAAACCCCTCTCCCACTCTCTCTCTCTCCTACTCCTCCACCTACCCCTAGCACACACCCCTTTCTCCGCACCAACCCCCTAACAAACCCTCTCTCTCTCCCCCAACCCCCTAAAAGCCTCCTCTATCTCTCTCTCTATGATCCTCACTGTAATGTCCCAAACTGGCAAAAATTTAAAATTTTTCCTGCCTGCAATATTCGTCAATTTACAGTAAAAGACTCATACATTAAATCTATAGTCATTAAAACATCCATACTAGCATGAAACATTTGTAATCCTAAAACTTTTGTTTTACATGGTCTAATCTATGGGTAAGTTTAGAATTGCAGAAGTGATGTGGAAATGATACGATGGCATGTTTTCATTGCAATTGTAATGCTAGTTCAAAAGTAGAACATAACACTCCTGTAAACGATTGGCCTAGTGTTTAGAGTGAGACTCTTGTAAGCTATTGGCTTACTGATTCACTTTGGGGAGGTCTAAATAGTTTCCTACTAGCTATACTAGGAAGAATGGGGTTTCAATGTAACTTAATAGCTGAATGAGTATTGGTACTATGATATAAAAGAACTATGTAGCAACGGGATCTTACCTGTTACTTGGCTCTACGAAATCTTATAAACAAATGAAATGCTATATCGTTGGATATGACTCTTGTACAATTGCAATGATTTCAAACGATACATTTCTATTTTGTTTTTGTATGTGTATTCAAGCATTCAAGCTGAAACTTAAGGGTTCTAATATTATGGGTTTCCTGGGTATTTTCTTTTTGTAAACTGTTGTACGACAATCATCTTCAATAATGAAAGGCCTTTGGCTCCTTCAGCTTGGTAATGTCGCTGTGATTCATGTATTGGTTTTATTTGCACCTGCTACTGTGTTGGTTATTGCTATGGTGCTTCTATGTAACAAAGTGCTGCCGACAGAATATTATAGAATATCAAATGAAGTTTCCACGCCTCTGTTTTGGTATTGCAGTTAGATTTTAAATAAGAAAATCTCGTTTTACTTACTGGTCATGTGAATAGGATGGATGCTTGTATGGGGAGGGTTTCGAGGCTGTCCTCTACATTTTCTTTCAATTGTTGAGGACCATAGGCCCTCTAAGAATTTCCTACCATCTTTTTTTGGGCGTGAGAGCCATGGGATGTGACCTTTGATCTCTAATTTCACTGGGCATCTGCGTTTGTAACTTTCAGGCAATCCTTAAACGCTATCGCTTTATAATGTATGATTGTTTAGTAATAAGTCTTGAATTGATAGAGTACTAGTCTGTTTATTTGTAATAAGATCTGTTTCCTTTGAAATACTAGATGATAACGGGTAGTGATGGCTAACTATGATGCATATCTTGCATTGGAAGAGAAAAATGTATAACATAATTCAATGGTTTTTTCCCTATTTGTTGTCTTGTTTTGGTCCATGAAGATTTTGTTGTATAGTAACGATAAGAATTAATTTGATAATAAAAAAAAATGGATACATGTAAAAAGAATATATCTATCATAATTGTTTTGGATTTGGAATAGGTAGGAGCAATATCTACGAAGAGTGATGATGCGTTTTCTGTTGCTATACAATTCTACTGCTAGCTTTTCGAAAGGGTTGGGTTTACAAATCTCTATTTAATAATTGAGTTTCAGTAGTTAAAACATTTTGTGGAAATTTAAAACGAGATTTGAGATGAGAGGAAAAATAAACTCAACGGATCTTACTGAAATAAATCAATTATTCGCATAACTCAGAAGTTTAAGCAATTCAATTGAATAGCAAAGACTAGCTGGCTAGTCCTACTAGGAAATGAAATTTGATTATGGAAAATCTTGAAAACTGATATTTAAGCTACTACTATTTTAACATTTCATTTATAAAATAAGAGATATAAATCGTAGCAGGGTTTTATAAACATTTCATACCTGTCGATCCCTGTAGCTTGTCCTGTTGATAATGGCCTGATGATTTCTGTAGCTTGTCCTGTTGATAATGACCTTCACACTCCACCAACTAGTTAGGGAAATTACTGACTCTTAGCTGACCTGATAATTGATCTTGGATTGGATGACTTTGGGACTACCACATTCCTCCGAACCATGATTCTACAACCGTTCCAGGTTCAGTAGGAATCCCCACCGAGCTGGTTCTAACATGCAAACTGATAAGTAGATGCCCTATAGGTGTAGCTTGTTCAGATCTGGAAAATCTATGAGCAAAGTTCACTTCTGGAATAGAGAGTTCTTCTTGGCATAATAATACCAAAGGAAAGAGATGAAAAAGAAGCTCCCCAAACTTGGGTCTTCCCTCCTTAAGTAGGAAAATATTGAATAATAGGACTGTTGGAATTTACTGGTTTCTTTATAATAATTTAGATTATAAAATAGTATTTGTTTACTTAACTGCTAGTTATTTTGGGATTAGGACTTCTCACTTTGTTTTGACTAAATTTTTTTTGATCTTTAATCTTTTTATAATAATAATAATATAATAGTTACAATACCATCTAAATATTAAGACATAATATTAAGTAAGTGGCAGCCCACTTATGCATATATATATATATATATATATATAAGAGTAAACATTTATAAAAGAATATATAATTAATAACAATATTCTTATTGAAGCTCCTAATAATAATATTTAGCTTTGTGGCCTTTAAACATTTTTTTCACATGATGCTTCTTTTAATTCTTTTTAAGAAAAGGGTCCACTTCTTTGGATTGTTTTGGTAAGCTAGTAAAGGAACCTCTAGTCTCTCCGTTTGCATGTCAGATTCCCTCGTTTTAAAATGGTAGTTCCCACAGTATTTAATGATAATAAGATTTACTTAATCAAGTCGAATAGTTGTGATAAAACACCTAAGTGCTATTCAGATTCCTCCCGACTCAACACTTGAGATCTACTAACCCCGAGTGCTCTTCAGAGCCTTTTAACTCAACACTCTCAGATGGGTGTTACGCTAGTGAAATTCCAGAGCCTCTGCTCAACACTAGAGCTAGAATGTGGTTGTGAGGTACATCTAGGACATTTAATTGGCCTCAGATCTGGCATTCGTTTATCAAGCTTGGAGTGCTCCAGGGCTTATGCCCAACACTATATGTACCTCAGGGCTTATTCCCAACACATAATAAACATCATTTATGTACCTCGGGGCTTATGCCTAGCACATAGGGCATCCTTATACATCGGGGCTTATGCCCAACACAAAATAAACATCATCTGTGTACCTCGAGGCTTACACCCAGCACATAGGGAATCCTTGTACATCGGGGATTACACCGAACAAATGGGGAATCCTTGTTCATAGGGGCTTACGCCCATCACATAGGGCATCCATGTACATCGAAGCTTACGCCTAGCACATAGGTCATCCATGTGCTCTAGAGCCTACTTAACACATCATCAAAAGTCCGTCATGCATACCGGAACTCTGCACAATATATATAACAAAGATCCTCTCAGTATAATAGGGTTTCTACCCAATATAATAATAAGTAATATGCATCAGTCAGGGTCGCTTCCGAAATATAAGTATATCATAAATAATTTATATGCATTGGGGCTTATGCCCAATATATAACATAAAAATAATCAGTCAAAATTTACGATATTACATCCCTCCCCAATTAGAACAACACCATCCCGGTGTTCTAGAAATAATCCTGAAATTAGGTGAGGTAGGCCTTACTCATTGCAGTTTAATTCTCCCTTGCGGCCCCATGCATTCAAACTCTTTCTTAGTTCAAGGTCTCGTTGAGGCTACCTTAACCATTTACCTTGTAATTTCTTGCTATTCATACTCATACTTTTCTCCCACAACGCAATTGGTTTATAGTGTTTTATCATCAGGTACATTCATTCAAATGATCAGTTTTATCACGTAAGTAATAATCTTTCCTTCGCAACAAGCACCCGTGTTCAGTCTTTTTGGATATAAGCAATAATCCCCATTGCAACAAAATTCAGATAGTCAGTCTAGAATGTAAGTAATAACTTTCCTTGCACACAACTTGTGTATGGTTCATTTCAGAAGTAAAAAATAACTTTCTATTACACATAATTGCACAGGGTGCACTTCAAAAATCAGTTTAGAATATAAGGATTTACATTTATTTGCCCACAACTTGCATATGGTGCACTTCAGAATTCAGAAATAACTTTCTGTTGCACATGGTTCACTTCAGAAAGCAGTTTAGAATATAAGGATTAACATTTATTTGCACACAACTTAAATATGGTGCACTTCAGAATTCGGAAATAACTTTCTGTTGCACATAATTGCACATGGTTCACTTCAGAAAACAGTTTAGAATATAAGGATTATCATTTATTTGCACATAACTTACGTATGGTTAACTTAAGTAATAATCTTTCTTTTGCAGACAACATGCTTATCCTCAATTCCATAACATAAGTAATAATTTCTTCTTTGTAAATCAAAATGCATATAATTAGTTCCAGTACCTGAGGAATAATTTCCTTTTGCTTATTATAACGTTACCTTTTCATGGCAGCTTTTTTTAGTGTTTGACCTCCTTGTAACCCGTATATCTGTCCTTCATAAATGATCTTAATCTAAGATAATATTTTATGTTTTCCTGGAACGATACTTCTCTTCCAAGTACCCTTAGTAATTCTCTACTTGCTTTGTCCTTGGAAACAAAATCATATTAATGTTCATAGTGTGAATTTGCGTATGAAAATAACATATGAAAAATCTTAAGCATGCAATGCATACACATATATAAGATGATCATAAACAACTCTAGGTGTGCTAGAGTATACTAGCTCCATAATCAAATAGGATTTGTTAAACTCGTTGTTCCTGAGCATAACCTTACATAAGTTTCGCTAAATTAGTCTAATAGTATTCTAAGGGATTACTGATACTCCAGAGTTTCTATCCCAACATTATTTGAATCGCCGGATGTCTAAGCATCCCGTATCATTTACTGCTCAATACTTACTCTCACGTTTCCAGAGCTTTCTACTGCTTAATACAAATGAAGGGTAGTTACAAGGTCTATTTATTAGCCCACTTGTAGGTTGTTAAAAAGTTTGCACCTACGAAGTAAGCATGTCATGAATCAAATCATGACTTGAAATCAGGTGGTTGTAATGGTACTAACATATACTTATGTAGGTAATTTAACCTGGGAGCATAAGACATGTCTATGACATTTTATCTCAGACCTATTCCAGTGGTCATGATGAATACCTTTACAGGGATTTGGGTTTTATATAAAATGGTGCAGTCCAAGACTGTTTATGCATGTCTGGAAGTTTCTTCTTGACTCAACACCAGGTCCTACTAAACTTTTCCAGATTTGGTTCAATGTTCTAGGTTTATTTTAACATACTGAACATATTTCTAACCCAAATAGGGTACTTCTAGCATGCATGTGTTAATTATTTCAATCAAGTTTAAATTCGTTAAGTCAATTTTCAGGCAGATGTCATTAATTTCACCTCATTGCTCATAATAGGATTTTGTTTCCTCCTCTAAATAGGTTATGTTATTAGTGCAGTTTGACTATCAATGATCTAGTTGAAAGTCAATCATCATGCTACCCCATGTATTACCTTCTGCTCACAAGGGTTTGGTGGAGTCTTTTGCACCCATATGCACCCTTTTCCTTACAATCTTATTTCCACATGTTGTTTTATCGTAACTTCTTATTTGTCATAAATTTATTAAGATTCTATTTTTTCCTTTCTATAAACATATTGTTCCCATAAATAAATCCCTGCGTAATTCTGATGTATTTACTTCTTTTCCTACAAGTATAGTCAGAACTGGATCTGAACATATCTGTGTCCTATCGATCTCTTAAGCATAGGCTATACCTTGCTAAACTTTGTATATTACACTCTTAGTACTGTTATTGATAATTATGTTCTTTCTACATGAGGTTCGCAAAAACAACTTCCTCAGTTTTTTTTTGTTTGTTTTCATCTTGTGACTTCTAGGGTGTAACCGTGCCATACATATGTACTTTGTATCTTTACTATGGAACTCTAGTGCCTTTTTATTGGCACTATTTGTATGTTTTTAGTACTCTTAACGTACTATGTAGCTATCCATATTAAATGGAAATCATATAATGATTATACCTACTGCTTGCAACATTTACCAACTTCATATTTTTCAACTATTCCTGTCGAATTTGTGTAACTCTTCTCAAATTTCCACATTTGTTTATGTGTCACTAGTAATTTAATATATATAACCCCTTTTAGTTGGTTCTTTCAACACTATGTATTCCAAATGGTCTTACTCTCCTGTAAATCTCTATACTATGTCCTAACAACATGCTCTGACTTGCTACTCATGCAAGAGGTTAATTTATTTCTATCTCTATCGATGTATTGCGTACAAACTGTTCATCACATTCTTGGCTCTCAGAGTTTATTTTATGTTTTCTTTGGTACTTACGATCTATGGTGCAACCTATGTGAGCATATTTTTTTAATTTACTTAAATGTTAGTGTACTTGTATCTCACACATTTCACCAATTTGTGAGAATAGAATTATGTTAGTTTATATGTATATCTATAAAAAGAAAGTCATAAGTAGATTATGAAATAAATGTATCTGTAGTGGATGTTTTCTTGAAATGAGCCCAATAGGTCTCTTAGTGTTGTAGCTGTGCTCTCATACCACTTGTAATGCCCCCAAAATAGCAAAAATTTAAAATTTTTCCTACCTGCAATATTCCTCAATTTAGAGTAAAAGACTCATACATTAAATCTAAAGTCATTAAAACATCCATACTGGCACGAAACATTTGTAATCCTAATACTTCTATTTTACATGGTCTAATCTATGGGTAAGTTTAGAATTGCAGAAGCGATGTGGAAATGATATGATGGCATGTTTTCGTTGCAATTGTAATGCTGGTTCAAAAGTAGAACATAACACTCCTTACTGGTTTTAGGAATCATGTGATTTTAATTGTGATTGTGTAATGCGCCTTCAGGTGATGAGCTCCTTTGATGACGGTATGTTATTCACATGGTGGTTATAATAATACTCCAGGAAAGGTAATTACATACCTCTGTAGGGTTGCTGGGAGGTATGGGTAAGAGTAATGGTTGCTGGACTTACTTAGCGTTTTGCTAATGTCCTACTTTGCCTTTGTGTTTGTAGGTGTAATCAATCTGTGGGTATTATCTCTAAGGTTTGGTGCCTATTTTACTATTGGTACTAATTCACCAGGGAAAATGATAAGTTATAAAAAAGGTGGTTATCCCACTACCATGGGAGTTCACAGCATGAAAGGTTTCCTATTGTAAGGTTCACGACTAAAAGCTTGATGTAATATAAACAAATGTGGGTTGTTTCATAATTTTTCCTATAGACTTGGTGCAAAATCGATCCCTTCGTAATTTTAAACAAGAGTTGACTCCATGACTTCACTATAGGCTTGTTACCAATAATTGCACCTCCACTAGGGTGAGTTTGGTGTACCATTTAATGCACTTTAAATGAGTATGGGAGATAGCGTGTCACGAGGGTTTGGAGAAAATGATTTGGGGCTTTTGCAAGTCACTCCTGTATTCAACTTGTTCCTCATTTTGGCTCTGCATTTCGTTGATATGGTTACTGTGTTGGGTACTGACCCAAGCTCTGCTCATGGTCAGCCTGTTTGTTAAATGTTGAGCCCGTTTATGGCGTATTACAATCCTGCTCCATACAGGTAATGAAAAGCTCTCTATTCGCACTTGATATTTTTATGTTTCCTTTGTTGTCTGAAAAACATGATTGAGCAAACCAATTTTATATATCGTTTATGACAGATGGAAATGCTTTGGTATGGGAGTTGCTAAGATTCGAGGTGACGGATGTGAGGCTAGGATAAATGGTGAGTCTGGCTTATCCATTCGTTCCCTATCTTCTGCAGCTTTGGCGTTGTATGTATGCATTTGGCCTAATGTTTAGAGTGAAACTCCTGTAAGCCATTGGCTTACTGATTCACTTTGGGGAGGTCTAAATAGTTGCCTACTGGCTAGACTAGGAAGAATGGGGTTTCAATGTAACTCAATAGCTGAATGAGTACTCGTACTATAATATAAAACAACTATGTAGTAGCTGGGTCTTACCTGTTACTCGGCTTTGCGAAATCTTATAAACAAATGAAATGCTATAACTTTGGATATGACTCCTGTACAGCTGCAATGATTTCAAATGGTACATTTCTATTTTGTTTTCCCGTGTGTATGCAAGCATTCAAGTTAAAACTTGAGGGTTCTAATATTATGGGGTTATTGGGTATTTTCTTTATGCAAACTGTTGTACGACAATCATCTTCAATCATTAAAGGCATTTGGCTCCTTCAGCTTGGCAATGTCACTGTGATTCATGTATTGGTTTTATTTGCACATGCTACTGTGTTGGTTATTGCTATGGTGCTTCTACGTAACAAAGTGTCGCCGGTAGAAGATTATAGGATATCAAATGAAGTTTCTATGCCTCTGTTTTGGTGTTGCAATTAGATTTTAAATAAGAAAATCTTGTTTTACTTACTGGTCATGTGAATAGGATGGATACTTGTATGGGGAGGGTTTTGAGGTCGTTGTTCGCGTTTTGTTTATGTTGTTGAGGAACATAGGCCCTGTAGGAATTTCCTACAAGTTTTTTTTTGGCGTGAGAGCCATGGGATGCGACCCTTGATCTCTAATTTCGCTTGGCATCCTTGTTTGTAACTTTCAGGAAGTCGTTAAACACTATCGCTTTATAATGTATGCTTGTTTAGTAATAAATCTTGAATGGATAGACTACCGGTTTATGTATTTGTAATAAGCTCTGTGTATTTTGAAATACTAGATGATAATGGGTAGCGATGGCTAAGTATGATGTGTAGGAGCAATATATACGAAGAATGATGATGTGTTTTCTGTTGCTATAAAATTGTACTGCTATCTTTTCGAAAGGGTTGGGTTTACATATCTCTGTTTAATAATTGAGTTTCAATAGTTAAAACGTTTTGTGGAAATTTAAAACGAGAGTTGAGATGAGAGGAAAAATAAACTCAATGGATCTTACTAAAATAAATCAATTATTCACATAACTCATAAGTTTAAGCAATTTAATTGACTAGCAAAGACTAGTTGGCTAGTCCTGCTAGGAAATGAAATTTGATTCTGGAAAATCTTGAAAACTGATATTTAAGCTACTACTATTTTAACATTTCATTTATAAAATAAGAGATATAAATTGTAGGAGGGTTTTATAAACATTTCATACCTGTCGATCCCTGTAGCTTTTCCTATTGATAATGGCCTATTGATTTCTATAGCTTGTCTTGCTGATAATGACCTGCACACTCCACCGACTAGTTGGGGAAATTAGTGACTCTTAGCTGACTTGATAATTGATCTTGGATTGGATGAATTTGGGACTAGCATGTTCCTTCCAACCATGATTCTACAACCGTTCCTGGTTCAGTAAGAATCCCCCCTGAGATGGTTCTGACATGCAAACTGAGAAGTAGAGGCCCTATAGGTGTAGTTGGTTCAGATCTGGAAAATATATGAGCAAAGTTCACTTCTCGAATAGAGAGTTATTCTTGGCATAATAATACCAAAAGAAAGAGATGAAGAAGAAGCTCCCCAAACTTGGGTCTTCCCTCCTTAAGTAGGAAAATCTTGAACAATAGGACTGTTGGAATTTAATAGTTTCTTTAAAATAACCTAGATTATAAAATTGTATTTGTTTACTTAATTGCTAGTTATTTTGGGACTAGGACTTCTCACTTTGTTTTGACTAAAGTTTTTTTGATCTTTAATCTTTTTATAATAATAATAATATAATAGTTACAATACCATCTAAATATTAATACATAATATTTAGTAAGTGGCAGCCCACTTATGCATAAATATATGTATATATATATAAAAGAGTAAACATTTATAAAAGAATATATAATTAATAACACTATTCTTATTGAAGCTCCTAATAATAATATTTATCTTTGTGGCCTTTAAAATTTTTGTTCACATGATGCTTCTTTTAATTCTTTTTAAGGAAAGGGTCCACTTCTTTGGACAGTTTTGGTAAGCTAGTAAAGACAACTCTAGTCTCTCCCTTTGCATGTCAGATACCCTCGTTTCAACATGGTAGTTCTCGCAGTATTTGATGATAATAAGATTTATTTAATCAAGTCGAATAGTTGTGATAAAAGATGTAAGTGCTATTCAGAGTCCTCCGAACTCAACACTTGAGATCTAGTAGCCCCGAGTGCTCTTCAAAGCCTTTTAACTCAACACTCTCACATGGGCGTTACGCTAGTGAGATTCCAGGGCCTCTGCTCAACACTAGAGCTAGAATGTGGTTGTGAGGCACATATAGGACATTTAATTGGCCTCAGATCCGGCATTCGTTTATCAAGCTTGGAGTGCTCTAGGGCTTATGCCCAACACTCTATGTACCTCGGGGCTTACGCCCAACACATAATAAACATCGTCTATGTACCTCAGGGCTTATGTCCAGCACATAGGGCATCCTTGTACATCGGGGATTATGCCCAGCACATAATAAACATCATCTATGTACCTCGGGGCTTATGCCTAGCACATAGGGCATCCTTGTACATCGAGGCTTACACCCAGCACATAGGGCATCCTTGTTAATCGAGGCTTACGGCCAGCACATAGGGAAACCATGTGCTCCAAATCCTACACTCAACAAATCATCAAAAGTCCAGTATGGGCTTACGCCTAGCACATAGGTCATCCATGTGCTCCCGAGCCTACGCTCAACACATCATCAAAAGTCCGTGATGCATACCGAAACTTTGCACAGTATGTATAACAAAGATCCTCTTAGTATAATAGGGTTTCTACCCAATATCATAATAAGTAATCTGCATCAGTCACGGTCCCTACCCAAATATAAGTATATCATAAATAATTTATATGCATCAAGTCTTACGCCCAATATATAACATAAACATAATCAGTCAAAATTTGGGATATTACACTCACCCTAAACCTTACTAACCCCCTTCTCTCTCTCATACTAACCACCATACTCTATTTATATCTCTCCCATCCTCACCCTAACCCTTAGTAATCCTCTCTCTCTCTCTCCCTAACCTGCCTCCCATCCCACTACTCGTAACCACTCTACTTATCTCTCTCCTCTATTTCCCATACCCCTGATCCTCCTCTATCTATGTCTATGGTAATCCCCTCATCCCTTTCTCTCTATATCACGCTCTCCCTCACACTCCTCCCCCTATCCGTAACCACCTACCCACAAATCTCTCTCTCTCTCTCTCTCCATATATATATATATATATATATATCCCCCCTACTCCTTCCTCTCACACTATCCATACCACCTCTCTCTCAATCTACCCCTAACCACCCCCCACTATCTCTCCTAATCCCCCTCCCCCTACCAACAACCACAACCCCCATCTCTCTCTCTCTCACTCTACAAATACTACTAACCCACCCTCCCATATCTCACATGCTCCCCTCCTCACACTAACCATTACTAACACCCACCTCATTCACTCTCTCCCTCGCTCTCTCCCCCAGTCTCCCCCACCTCTCTCTCTCTCTCCCCATCCCCCTCCCTCTCTCCCTCCCTCCCTTTCTCCCTCTATCCCTTTGTCTATCTCCCTCTCTCTCTCTATCACCATCCCTCCATGTTCCCCTCCCTCTCTCCCCCTCCCACTCCCTCCCCTTCTCTCCATCCTTTCCGCCCTCCCTCTCTCTCTCTCTCTCTCTCTACTACTAACCAACCCTCCTCTTTCTAACAGTCTCCCCTCCTGACACTAATCCATACTAACACCCACCTCTAGCTCTCTCTCTCTCTTCTACTCTCCCTCCCTCCCCACCTCCACTCTCTCTCCCACGCTCCCCACCTCCCTCCCTCCACTACGCCCTTACCCCCCTCTCTCCCTCTCTCTCTCTCTCTCTCCCCCTCTCTCTCTCTCTCCCCTCCCCCTCCCTTCCTCTCCTTTTTCCCCCCCTCTCTAACCCTCCCTCATTTTCCCTCTCCCCATCCCTCTCTTCCCCTCCCCCATCTTCCCCTTGTTGAGATATTGTAACTTCTAAGAATATTATATTTGTACTTTATTATTCTGGAGATGTTTCATTCCTCCCTGAAGATCTTATTGTATACCCAGAGATGTTTATTCCTCCGTCGAAATGTGGTAACTTTGGTTATTAGACTTCCCTAGTGGGGGTCGGTTGTGTATGTGTTATGTGGGTCAAAGGGTTGTTAGACTGCCCTAGTGGGGTCGTCCCAGTCAGTTGTAGTGACCTGTTTAACCTAGTGGTAAAGTTGGGGCCGACCTAGTTAATATAAAGTACAAGTCAGAGATATGTATATATAGAGGAGATATGTTCCTCATTTGATACACTTCCCTTACTCATAATGTAGCGCACTTGTGGAGGAGAGGTCTTCTATGGTGGAGGAGGAGATCATGTCTTTGGTTTGCATCTTTGTATATTGTTGGTCATCTATATTGAGGAAGCTTTGCTGGGTTTTCTACCCCATGAGGGTTTCCCGGGATAAATCTGTGTCTCTTGTGATTATGCTATGCTTGTTGTTTCTTCAGTGATCCTGTATATGCTATTATTGTGAAATAGAATGTAATGCTGCTATTTTTTTGTCTTAGCATATTGAATCTTAACACCCCTTCTCTACATCCCTCGCTCCCTCCCTCCCTCACTTTATGTCCCTCCCTCTCTCTCTCTCTCTCTCTACTACTGACCCACCCTCCTCTTTTTTGCATTCTCCCCTCCTGACACTAACCCTTACTAACACCCAACTCTCTATCTCTCTCTCTCTCTCTCCACCTCCACTCTCTCTCCCTCACTCCCCCCCTCCCTCCTTTTCACCCTCCCTCACTCTACCTCCCTCGTCCCCCCCCCCCCCTCTCTCCCTCCCTCACTCCTCCTCTCCCTCCTTCGTTCTTCCCTCTCCCTCGACTCCTCCTCTCTCACTCTCTCTTTATCACCACCCATCCCCCCTTGTTCCCTCTCCCTCCCCCCACCCCCTCTCTATCTCCTACAACTAACACCCCGATCTCTCTTGTTCTCCCCGCTACTCCTCTCCTACGACTAACCCCCCTACCCTCTCATTTCTCTCTCTCCCCTCCTCCCCATTAACACTTACTAACCCCCCCCTCTCCCACTCTCTCTCTCCCCTACTCCTCCACCCACCACTAGCTTTCCCCCAACCCCATAACACCCCCCTCTCTCTTGTAATCCGCCCCCCCCTACTACTAACGACCTCCTTCATGTTGCATAAGGAATGCATTAGTTTATGCATAAGACAAAAAAAGTACATATTAGCTTAACTTTATCTTCAATTTCCCTTCTATAATACAAAACTTTTATATAACTTTTACATTTTATGAATAAAAAATAATTTAAAATACATTTTCGAAAAAAATTCCTCTATAATTTAAAACTTCAAAACTTTTACAGTTTATAAATAAATTTTCTTTTATACATTTTCTTAAAAAAAAGTGTAGACTATAATTACTATAAAAAAATACATAATATAATATTAAAAACTTATCAATAAAAAAAAATTCAAAAATCACAAATAGGACTATAATAATTTCTTTTTATTAATTAAAATTTTTCTTTCTTCTTTATATTTATAAATTAAGCCTGTTTTATTAATTTTATAAAAAATATATATTAAATAGATGACATAATATTAAGAACTAGCAACAATATTAAAATATTTAAAAATCCTCTCCAAACCTAATGAGAATTGATTTTTTTTAATAATACTTTGTTATAAATAACTAGAGAGAACACTCAAATCGAGCTAGAATGAGGATTTGAAAATGCTAAAACAATATAAAAATAAGAAACGCTAAAACAATATGAAAATAAGAAATGGTTAATTATACTACTTCCAACAAATCTAAATCTCAGAATATAACTCAGTGCTCAGCGGAGAAAACAAATCTAACCTAACTATCTAAACGAAGTTAATAAACCCAATCCAAAAGAATCATTCGGGACCAAAGAGTAAAAAAATTGAAATAAGATAAGACTTTCAACTGCATTATAAAAGGATTGACAAGGCAAGGAATCGCATGGAATTCTTAGCTATATTCGATTTTGGTAAATATCTTTTCAAATGGAAAATCTATTACAGTTCAAAATATTCAAAGCACTGCTTGTTATTTCAAAAATTAATGAAGCTATTTAACTAAAATTAATTTTAAAAAATCAACAACACAAAAATTAAATTATAATTAAAATACATTTCTCTGTCTTTCAGTTTTAAATTTACGCAAGCAATCACAGAAATAAACAAAAACAAATAGTACAAACCTGGAGAATATTGAAATGGTAGAGCTGAAAGCAAATAAGTAGATGCGGATGGTAATCCACCAAAAAATTCGTTGAAACCAACGCACTCGGAAGTATTCGATTCCAACGCAGCCAACACTTGATATCTTTCTGGTAGAATAGTGTGTCATACTTATCGGGTAGCTTAATGGAAGCCATGCGGCCGATCATTGTCCAGAGAGAATGACCAACGAATCCACGTTCAAGTTCCGCTCCTCCCAAACGGGGCTTCCAGAATGCTGGAGAAACACTAAAATGGAGCTTGCCAACAGACACTAAGCATTTGGTGGAGCTTATTAAAGAAGTAGGGTTGAAAAATGGCGCGCAGACACTCGATTTGCTTTTATCACAGGTTTAAACAAAAACACTATTAACAGTGTTGGAGTGGGATGTGATCAAGGATTTCAAAATTGCTAGCTGGCAGGAACGCCATTGGAGATACATCGCAGCAGAATGATGGGAACCAATACTTTCTGGAATCCTCGTTCTCCACACATCGCACAACTATGAGAGAAACAGACTCATGAAAGATAGGCGAAAAAAGAAACGAAATAGAGAGGGTAACAAGCATTTGGGTTCCTTCTACAACCTTTCATCTGGGTTTTAGCACTCCCTTTTCAACGGTCAGATTTTTCCTTTGCTTTTCGCCTTTTTTTTTTAACAGTGACTTCTGTAACGGTTATTAGTGTCGTTTTTGTTGGAGCCCACACAAAACGGCTACGAAAAATAATTTTAAAATTCAATCACAATGTAACGGTTATGAGTGTGGTTTTTGTTGGGGCCCACACAAAACGGCTACAAAAAATAATTTTAAAATTCAATCACAATGGGATGATAGGCTACGAAAAATAATTTTAAAATTCAATTCACAATTGGATGATACAATTGAGTGTCGAGTCTCACATGGTTTCTACATAATGTTTCTATATGAAATTTTAAACTTTATAATGGACCTTAATTTGTACTGATCTCTAAATAGAACAAATAAATATATTAAAATTTTATAGGGTATCATTAAATTGGAAAGTAAATTTGTTATGTCTATAATATTTTTTTTTGAAAAATATGTTATATATTTATTTATTTTGTTTAAAAATATATATTGTACATCTATTTAGCATAAAAATCATGCTAAATTTTAAATTTAATTTTAATAGTGAACCTTAGTTTTTAGCCATTTCTAAATTAGACAAATAAAATTAGTCTCATATATACACTATCTATTGAATATTTAGTAATTTCTAAATTAAACAATATTTATACACTGTTTTTTTTTAAATGAAATATAAAATGAATCCAATATTTTGTCATTCAACACTAAAATTCCATTAAATATGATATAATCTCAAATATATATATATATATATATATATATATATATAATGACTTCATTCAATCTAAAAGAGATATATCCAATTACTTCCAATAAAAGACATATATCCAATTCCTTTCAATAACAATTTGCATTACTTAAAAAAAGATAACTCTTTCAAATCATAACAATTTAAATATATATTTTAATATATTCAAAATTATCTTGTTATAAAAAAATTCTTTTAATATTCCCACTAAGCTAAAAGAAAGAGATGCAATTACTTCCAATAATAATTGAATTTGTTAAAAGAAGTTAACTCTTTGAAATCATAACAATTTAGATATTTATTTTAATATATTTAAAATTATTTTGTTATAAAAAATTTTTTTAGTATTCCCACTACAATTTCAAAATGACTATATTTCTTGAAAACTATGAACAATACAACAATATAATGATTTGATTAAATATTAATATAGTTACAATTAAAATCACACAATAAATATACTTTGTAATTGTATCTATAACTATATAATGATTAAACATCAATATAATTTAAGTAACTAAAACCATTATAGAA
Source organism: Larix kaempferi (assembly GCA_027924585.1). NCBI lineage: Eukaryota > Viridiplantae > Streptophyta > Pinopsida > Pinales > Pinaceae > Larix > Larix kaempferi. The sequence continues at coordinate 717,896 of BSBM01001858.1, read as the reverse complement.
CATGAAAATAAAGATTGCAATTACTAATTATAACTAAAAATAATAAAGAGAAAAAAATTAATATTGTGACATGCAATAAGTTAAAATGTTCGATGGTATATGTGGATATTAGTGACCATTAACTGAAAATGGTTCTACATCTTACTATGCTACTAGATTGTAAATTATGAGCACATTTTTCACACATTTTCTATGGGTGTTTGACAATCCACACATCCCATAATCTTCAATTCGGTGGTCTACAAACACATAGAGCATAAAATAATCTTTATAGTTGTTTAAGAAACACCTCAAATAGAGTTTGTATGTGAAATTTATGGCCCTAGTATGCTTATGTATAAAACTAGGTTCATCTTTGAGACCTTGTTCCTTTTATCACCTCATCTCCTAGGGTTAGGGTTTAAAATCCTTATTGGTTTTTCCTCTCACGGTTTTACACTTTATTTTAACAGACATTTTTTTTCCCTCTTGTAATAAAATCATGTATTTGATGGTAGCAAACACGTGTCTCTTAAGAAATAAGTTACCACCATTCTAGCCATTATATATAGAAATGCTTTTCTATTTCAGTCATTAGTAGAATTTGGGTTTCATTGTATTCTTGTCCTCTCTGTAATAACTCTATGTGATTTCATCTATATTTCTATGTTCATTTCATTCTCCACATAATTTTAACTATCCATCAACATTGATTACAATGTCTTAAATTCTAATTTTATTTTCTTTAAATAAATCGGGAAGCAAAAACCACCCGGGTTGTGAGAAAAAAAATATAATCAAATTATGCCGATTGTTTTGAGTCCATGATGCTAAAAAGCTTGTGGGTGGACCGTTTTGGTGGTTAAAAACTCAACATGATAGGCCACCAAAATATGCATAAAGCGCCTTGCTAACTAAAGTAATAATTTGGATAGCCATTTGGTGGGAACCTCAGTTTCTTCTCATGTCTTTAATCCCTACTATATAGGATTTGAGCTAGTGGCTTGATTTCATTCAAATCTTGTTTTGAGTCAAATTTGAATCCACAAAGATGTCTTGTAGGAACCATGTGCACCTATGTAGAGACACTTAGTAAAATTGTAGATTTGTCCCAAAACTCATCTATAAGGCTTCCAATGACCATAAGGCATACATTATAATTATATGAACTTGAACATAAAACTTGTGTGCATGGATTCATTCGTCTCATTGATTCCATCATTTAATGCACCATTCTTGTTATGCATGATGTCTAGATTTTGGCACTAAAACTCTGAATTATGTGATAGGATTGTGCAGCTTGCCTTAAATTATATTATAAATCATTGTTAAATGTATCCCAAATTCACTATAATATGATTTTAAAAATTATTCTCAATTTCTTTGTAGTGTTCCCCTATGTAAATGTCACTAGTCCTTTTATCACTTGTTAACAAGCTACATATCTCTATGTAAAGTCTCACAATTGTCAATATATGATTATGTGCTCAACTAGCCTATTGATATCACCTAGGAAAATAAATCAGAACACCTACAGATGAGGCGCAAAGACGTGCTAAATATTGAAATGACATAAACATTCAATTGAACAAAGCACATTCATGAGCCCAAACATCTCCATGCATAAGAAAAGTTATGTAACAAAAATACAATTAACATGAAATCATGTTGGAGTTGGACTTTTTAAAATAACCTTTGATGAGTAGTTAGGAATATGTTCTATGCAATGAATCAAGCTTGGAGCATGAACGAAAAACATTAGTTTGCATGAAATTATTAATTGATTGATTATTCATTATGCTTGACATCATCGTCAATGAACTCAAGGATATGATATAGAATTAAAATAAATCAAAAATTGAGTTCAGAATGAAACTTGAAACCAAATTTATAAATAAAAAATAGGGGTTCCCAAGTCTACTAACTTGGGGCTTGGTTTAGGCCTCAACAATATCATGACAATGATCATGCAAATATTATACACAATCGGATATGTGGTTCTTTTGTCATAGTACAATAGGTCCCACTCTAGTATTTGAGAAGCTGTTACAAATGTTTCAATTTAACATGAATCTTTGGAAAATACACAACGATCTACAAGGATAGTTTGACACATATTTAGACTTTCACCATAGCATGAAAATACTTGGAAACAAATAACTAAATTGAAAGAAACATCATTGTTCTTTTCCATTCATACCAAAATAATATATCATCTCTAATATGAATCCATGATGAAGAAAACTCAATGGTTTACACTAGTTGGTCACCTAAAAAGTCAACCTTCTAGATGAGGGAGGCAAGGAGATAAGGTTGTCATAGTGATTATGAGTTCTGCACACCCAAGTAAGACAACGTCTTATACACAAGATGCAAGTTATTTTCTTAGTTTTTAGCATCAATTACTAGATTCCATGAAGCTAGAATAACCAAGTTTCTTGTCTATATTTCAAACATTATAGTTTATTTAAAGAGCCGTAGAGCAACATAGGATTTGGAGATGGGATATGCTCATGGTGTATCTAGCTTTTAAAAATTGCATATTTTCAAACCCCAAGAACTTAAAAGCCATATGGATCAATGGTATGACAAAGTGACTATGTAATGAACATGACTTAAGAATCCCTCACTAGAATCAAAGTAAATGTTTTTTTCTCATGGAGAAGGGTGTGATGAAGCTAATAGTAGATCCTCTTGGCTCCTTTCATAAAATTTCTCCAAGTGAAACAAAGTGTCAACGAATCATCTCAATTAAAAAAAAAATTCAATTAGGTTTATAAAGCCCATGTGATGCATTCAATCCAATCCATATTGTTTTCTTGCTAATTGCAAGGTGTGCATAAATGAATGCCAGTCTACCATATTCAAAACCCCACATATGAGCCAAGTGGAATCTAGAATATCCTCAACTAACCAATGATATTGACATATATTCTATCCCTTGCATTATTCGAGTTGCAAATGATGGTCATCTCTAGTAGTCATTTATCAATATTAAGCAAAATATATAGTACTCTTTGTGAGGGATCAACTACAAGTCAACCATTGCAACGACTAAGTGAAAGGAAACCAACACTACAACCCCTTCTTTTCCTTCAAGATGATTAAAATATATATTTTGAGCTCCTAATGTTGTAAAACACATCTTGCTAAAACGATATTATGAAAAAACTAGAGAAGAGAATGAAGAAAGAAAACCCAAAACCTATTTAATAGATCATTATGCTAGAAAAAATCCTCTTATAGAGATATACACTCACAAAGTCAAAAATCACTATCAAATTGTCTAGAGCACAACTTTGTGTCTTTTTTTAAATATATTAACTAATTAATATACTTAGGGATGTGCACCCTTTTAGAAGCTATAGAGGTGCACTATTATGGGGCATTGTGATCCTCACAATGGTTGTCCTCATGATACAGATCCTCCATGTTTAGTTTCAAAAGTGCCCCCATTGTCTCAACAAGATGAGGGAAAAAAGTCTAGAAAACAAAATTGGAAACACACTTTGTCGTATTAGGAAGCTAATATTTGTGCCCAACAAAATAAAAATATTTTAAAGGTGCACCATTTAGCAAGTGAAAATATCCAACAATGTGTCTTAAATAAGTGGCTATTGGAATATGGAATAATATCTATATGATGAGCCAACTAAACTTCTTCTTCCAGTAAGGGAGGTTTGTAGAGTTTCAATTTACTCACATTGATCGCATTACAAATACCAAGATGGAAAGGAAAATATACCCTATAATCATTATCATTGATTTACTCGATAATAGTATATGCACCACACTTGAGAGGTTTCATCTTATGATGGCATTGGCCTTTAAAATGTTTTTTTCTCATCTAGAACTAAACATGGTACAGACATGGTCCACAAATTGGAAGGGCATGGGAACACAATGGTAACCTTTAAAATCCTTATAACATGGCTAGGATGCTTAGGTTGTGTTGGTTACTTTCTCATCAATCTAAGCCAAATTATCTACAAAAGAGGGTTTTTTTTGTGCTTATATTAGCTGGTGGGAAGAGGATGGAGGTTGGAGAGTGAGAGGTAGTTCATATGGGGTGAGAAGTTAGTACCTATAGCATGCCTTAAGGGTGAAAGTTTAGTAAAATGGTCGCAAAAGTGATTGTAGCTATGTTTTAGGACTTGCAAGTAAGTGTCCCGTTGTTTATTGTTAGTATAGTGCATATGGAGGGATGAACAAGGCTATGATTCACTAGATTAGTTTTGTCCATTTGTTTGAGGGTGAAAAATAGTGCATATATTAAGATGGAAACATAATCATTTCTACATTATTTGCTACAATGTGCTCATAAAACATGAATCACAATTAGAAATGATATTAGGTCGAACAAACTCAGACATACATGCCTAAAATATAAAGTTGTTGTTTGGATAGTTGAAGTAGTCTTTGTGGAGGGAATAGAAAGGGCCATCTTAGAAAGACGAAAGATGCAATCATGTTTGCAAATGTTTGTTGACTAGACATAATATCCATAGAAAATGATTCCCAAGGATGGGAGGGAATGGATAAAGGCTTATAAAGCCCTTTTTTGAAGTGGGTGGGACTATTGGTGGAACAAAGGGGACAAATTTAAATGAATGATTCTACTTGATGTTGCATGGTTGGCTAGAAAAAGTGTTAGTGCAAGTGTTGGAGAGTCTTTATAGTGCCAAAGTGTCCCCCATAATAATATGTATGAGCTTCTTAAATTAAGACTAATTGATCAAGTGTGTTGGGAACACAAAGTTAGTTGAGTTTATATAACAAACTATCATCAACATATAGTATATTCAAGGAAGGGTGTTTGGTTGATATATATAGGTTAATGAATAACTAAGTGAAACTATTCATAAACCTATTAAGGTGGGGAAACTATTGGATATAGGAGTCCCATTTATAGCAAATGAACAAGTGAAACTATTGGATATAGGATGCCCATTTATAGCAAATGACCAAGTGAAACTATTGGATATAGGAGGCTAATTTTATATAGTGTTGTTCATGCATCCCATGTGGAGAATTGAGAAATATCAAAGGATAATGATCAATATGCAAAATAGTCTCCCTATCCAAAAAATAGTGATGACACTGCTTCAAGGCCTACATCAATGCATAGAACTGTTTATCGTAAGTGTTATAATTCATTTTGGCATTAAACAATTTCTCAAAATAATATGGTGTAGGGTGAAATCCCATTTTATGTACATCGCCAAGTGCATAACGATAAGTGTTTGTCTCCACATTGAAGTTGGGTCAACTGATATAAATCAAGTAAATGCAAAACTAATAGAGCTAAGAATAAGGTTGTTTGTAAATTATGAAATCTCTCTTGGGCACCTACACCATGTGAAAACCTACTCATTTGATAGCTAATGCAAGGGGCATGCAATGTGGGAGAAGTTGACAATGAAACAAAAGTAATAAAAGTAAGGTTTCCTAAATAATATGTTATAATTTTAAAATTTTGAAAATCTTTTTATTGAAAATAACAATATATGTATTTTTAGATTGAATGGTTGTACATGAGACATTTATCATAGAAATAATACAATTTTAATGTGATTCAATAGCTCTATTAATATTCCATTTTCAAACAAGTGTATAGGTGGCACATTCTCTTTATGTCCAATTTAAAGATAGCTAACATTTAAATGACTTTATACAGACATAATTTAAAACTAACATGCTCATCATAAACAAATATAAAGACATGATTTAAAGCAAGCCTCATCGTAAACAAATATATAACATATAGCAAGTCCGAATTAACACATAAAATAAAAATATATATGATTCACAATTTCACCATAAAACAATATTTACAAACCACTCCATAAGAATGTAAAGTTAATGATATCATCTATTTTGAATCCATGTTCAAAATTCATTTTAAAACTTTTTTCATTATTCAATTTGTTTTGTTTCCATTAATCTTGCAATCCAAACTAAAAAGACACTTTTAACCGATGAAAATAGAAATTTACAAATTAAAAAGCTAAAAGGAAAAATATGACCGTTAGAAAAGCTAAAAAGCATTAAACTTCAAAAAGTAAACGTTAAACATGATGGCAAAAAATGACAGTTAAAATTATTAGGTAGAAATGGAGTATTAAAATCCCTATATAAAGGTGGTAGACGAAACCTAATGTCCGTTTGCATTTCAACTTCTGTTTGATTTTATGCTCTTTTTCATGAATTTGAATTTGTTGTTCTGTGGTTGCTCTCACAGTTGTGCGTTGTGTGGAGCACTCGTTGTTTCTCGAAAAAACCATGGACGATCTAGTAAATATTTTCATCAAACTGGGCGTCCGTGAGTATGGGGGAGGATTTGGTAAAATCTATACAAAGTGTTGGGAGACATGGAATCGAATTGTGCCGACTGGGTTTTTACGGTTTAGACCGACTGGGCTTGAAGATTTCGGGGAATTCTTTATGTGCGGCATCTGTGAAAGGCAGAGACAATTACTTGGCAAATTATCAAGCATTTTTACTTACTTATATCAAGTATATTTTTACTTACTTATATCTTAAATAAAAAGGATTTGATTCGTTTTTTGTTAGTGTATCTCATTATTTCAATTCAAATTTTACTTTCATCTGGTTTTGCACTAATCATTTTTCATTTTTTTCTGGCTCTACCATTATAGAACTGTCATAGCATTGTATGAAAATAACACAAAGGAAGGGATTCGATACTTTTAACTAACGCCAGTGCTGCTGTCCATGGCCATGCCACTACATCTCTTTGTCTTCTTTTCTTCGTAACATCAACCTAGAGGTAGGATTTCTGACCTTTTTTTTTCCTGAGTTTTTTTTTATCTGCATCTGTTCAAAATTAATAGTATATAAAACTTGTTCAATTTTATTTATGAGAAGATTTTTTTATATCTCAATTTCATTATAAGATAACAATGGCAAAATATTACATTAATTTGATAATTAAATAGAACTACATTAGATATTGTAAATACAATTTTTTTTTCTAATTTTTATATCATTTCAATATAGTATAATTTAAACAATTTTGAAAGGGATATATAAGGTCCATTAATATATTTTAAAAGGAACTGCAAATTTTAAATAGGTTATAAATGTGCATTTATGAAAAACCAATCATTTGCTAATGGTACAAATAGTTTCATCGAAACCAACATGGAATGGTTTAGCGTGTAGCAGTTCCATAGGGATTTAATTAAGAAAATTAATAACGTGTAGCAGTTCCATAGGGCTTTAATAAAGAAAATTAATCTTAGGCCATGGTCTTGTTAAACTATTTCTATGTGATTAATTTAAATTTGATAGATGATGTATATTTAGATACCAAGTTAATTGACTATGCTGTCATTTCTGTCCACCAGTTTAATTTAAACCTGTCGATTATAATTTTACAACCAACTGCATGTTCAAAACACCAGCTCACAAATTTTCCAAAGTTTATGAACTCAGTTGTTATCCATCATCGATCTCAGGATCGAATTTCACAACATTCGCTTTAGTAGTTGTAATAACCTAACGCTTTGAAATTTCTGGTTGATCAATTTAAATTTACCCATTATAGGTCTCAGGATTGAATCTCGCAGAATCCACTTTAGTAGTTGTAATAAATGAACCCTTAGAAATTTCTGGTTGATTAATTTAAATTTAAATAGATGGTGTCCTCCAGATACCGAGTTAATTGAAGTTGTGAGACAGTTGGCTTTATTGTCATTTTGGTTACCAATTAAATTTAAAATTTCTCGAAAAAAACCTGTAGATTAGAAGTTTACCCTGATTGCTGGTTCAAAACCCCGTCTCACTAATTTTCTCCTTTAAAGGGTTTCATTCATTAATTTCCCAAAGCCTGTGAATCTAGTTGTTATCCGTCACTGCGAAGGTCTCGTGATCGAAACTCGCAACACCTGCTTCAGTGGAAATGTTTGCGTTGGTGAAATTATTTCACCTCAAACGCCAAACAATTTTTTTTCATCGAATTCCCACTTTGTGAGATGCTCCAACTGAAGAGGAGGAAACCATTAACGGGCTCACTTTCCCACTGATTTTAAACAGAAATTTTTTTATCATTGATTACGTACCTTTCATGCCAAACATGGCTATGTGGATCAAAAGTGACGAGTGTTTTCTCGCCAAGTGTATCATGGACGATCTAGTGTACCCAAAATAACCTTCTAAGCATATTTAAAAAAGATTTAAAATAATTTTGTCAATGTTGGATGATGATCAAGAGTACCCTCGGAATTTAGATTCAGATTTAGTGAGGGATAAAAAAAACTGCACAAATTTCATGTAAGTCTGAGTTGTGTGGATTATATAAACTATGAAAAATAAAAAGAATAAAATGCACAAATTTCATTTAACTCTTAGTTAAGGGGAAAACTATCTAAATTATGTATTTAAACCTGCATTAAATTTGGATATTATTTTGTAGTTATGATAACAAAATATATGAAATACACCATATGCATTTAAAAATCCATTAAACATGTATATTATTAGTTTGTTTTCATATATGAATATGAGATACACAATATTCTCTAGGGGATTTGGTGTGCATAAGACTATTATTTTTTTAATGTGAAACATAAAAAAAAAAAAAAATATAAGACAAAGTTTTAAGTTTTATAAAACATGTTTTTAAGAGAAAGGGGATTAAGAAGAGAGATGGGATGGTCAATATTAGGATAGGTAGGTATTAGGAGAGATGGAGAGAAGGATTTAGACAAAGGGGGTGGTTAGTAGTAGGAGTAGAAGAGAGAGAGAGATTAAGGGTATGGGAGAGAGATAGAGTGGGGGTTAGGGGTAAAGAGAGAGTGATAGAGGGGACTAGTAAGTGTTGAGAGAGAGACAGTGAGAGATGAGGGGTGGTTAGTGGTTAGTGGTAAGGGGAGGGGATTAGGGGATAGAAGGGTGTTAGGGTTATGGGAATAGGAGAGAGAGAGGGGCGGTTAGAGGTTTGGGGAGAGAGAGAGAGACTCAAAGAGAGATCCGTGGGGGGTAGGGGTTTGGGGAGGAGGGATTCTACAAAGAAGGGTAGAGAGAGAGAGAGAGAGATCGGGGGTTTAGTGGTTTGGGGAGGGGGAGGGGGGTTAGAGAGAAGGGGGAAGTATAGAGAGAGAGACATAGAGAGATAGAGAAAGAGATATTGGGGGTTTAGGGTTTTGGGGAGGAGGAGGAGGGCTAGAGAGAAGGGGAGAGTATAGGGAGAGAGAGAGGGGTGGGTGTTATGGGGTTGGGGGAAGAAAGAGAGGTAGGGGTTAGGTGGTACTTGGGAGAAAAGTCATGAGAGAGAGAGAGAGAAGCGGAGAGTATAGGGAGAGAGAGAGGGGGGGTGTTACGGGGTTCAGGGGAGAGAGAGGGCTAGGGGTTAGGGGGTAGTTGGGAGAGTAGTCACCAGAAAGAGAGAGAGAGAGAGAGAGAGAGAGAGAGAGAGAGAGAGAGAGAGAGATCGGGGGGTTTATGGTTTTGGGAGGAGGGTAGTTAGAGAGAAGGGGGCAGTATATATATATATATATATAGAGAGAGAGAGAGAGAGAGAGATGTTTGGGGTTGGTAAGAGAGATAGGGGTAGGGGTTAGGTGGTAGGTGGCATATATATATATATATATAAATAGAGAGAGAGAGAGAGCGGTCTGGGGAGGAGGAAGGTGGTTAGAGAGACATACAGGTGGAGACGGGGGGGAGGTGGGGAGGGTGTTAGGGGTATGGGTAAGAGAGGAGAGGGAGATAGGGGGGTTAGTGGTGGGAGAAGGGGTTAGAGAGAGAGGGACAAATAGTGAGGGGGTTAGTGATGAGGGGGGTTGGGGACAAAGGAATAGATTTGTGGGGTTACAAAGAGAGAGAGAGAGAGAGAGAGAGAGAGAGAGAGAGATGGGGGTTTAGAGAGGTTGGGTGCTAGGGAGGAAATGTGGGAGAAAATAATTGGGAAAGGGAGAGATATAATGGGTAGGGTGGGAGGGAAGTATGGGGAGATTGATGGTTATACTAGGAAATGGTTGGAGAGAGAGATAAGGCTAGGGTGTGAGAGATAGATAGGGAGAGAAGTAGAAGGGGAAGATTGAGAAATTGTGGGAATGAGAGAGATGGGTAGGGTGTGAGAGATAGATTGGGAGAGAAGTAGAAGGGACATATTGAGAAATTGTGGGTAGGAGAGAAATGGGTAGGATGTTAAAGACAAATATGGTGAGATGTAGAGATAAGGGAAAATATAACACGTGCACATTTTTATTTTAGTAACATGTGCACATTAAAAATATGGCGTGTGTGCGCTTTTATTAAAATGAAAAATGTGTACATGTTCTTATTAAAATAAACACACACACACACAATATTAAATTAGAAGCCTCTATTCATTATTAATCTATGTGCATTATTTTTGGAATAATAGCATGCATGCATTAATAACATGTGCATGTTTTTAATTTCAAAAAATGGGTCGGTTTGCCCTCAAGTTGCGAATAATAAAACACACCCATTTTTTCATTTCCTTATTTTTCAACATCAAAACATATCATCTATGTGTTTGTTTTTTCATATCTCTATATCATGAGCATCAGCATCATGATACCCTTGGTGGGCCTAATAGTTAAGAACATGTGTTTCCTCTTAGGAGGTCACATGTTGAAATCTCGAGAGGGGGGTAGGGTATGTACACGTGTGTAGACTTTAGCATTCAAATCACGACAGAGAGTTGGGCCTCTTGTCCCACAAACAAGGGGGTATCATACACCAAATTGGGGTTTGGCTTGGCGGTGATCTTAAAAAAATAGATTATTGTACAACTTGAGTGGGCCTAACCGTTAAGAACATGTCTGCCTTCCTAGGAGGTCATGGGTTCAAATCGGGATGGGGGTAGGGTATCTACACATGTGTAGGCATTAGCAATTAAATCGTTGCATAGAGGGTTTTCCCTTGGCCCACAAAAAAGGGGGTCTCATACAAAAAATTGGTGTCTCGCTTGGGAGTGACCTTAAAAATTGATTATTATTATTATAACATTTTATTAAAAAAAAATTACATAGATTTTAAATGATTTTAAATAAATTTTAAAAGTAAAAAAATAATTTATTGTATTAATTTATTTTTTAATTAAAATAATATTTATAAATAAAATAATTTATTTATTTTTATAAATAAATTTTAATAATTTACTGTAAATATTCAAATATTTTTTACGATTATATTTACAGAAATTAACACAAATATTATTGTTTTGTGTAAATTTATATTTTTAATAAATTATAGGTTTATTTCAATACAGTAAATCAATACGATTTTCTTTAATATATCATAATGACCAAATTTATATATTTTAAGTGAATGAGCATTCACATTTAATTTTATTTAATTTTAAATAGTAATAATAATAATAATAATAATAATATATTCTCTTTTACATTTGGTTATTTTAAATAGATATATACTACAATAAAAATCACAATAAATTATAAAATGATATTCTTGGTATTTACTTTACAACACTTCTACAAAATCTTTATATTCATATCATTCATGAAATATATATTTGACCAATCATACTTTAATATGAATGTTTGACCAATCTTACATTACTATAAGTGCTTTCCATATTATTTAGTTGTGAATTTTTTTTTACAATGGTGATGATACTAAAAATATACCCTTCATTTAAAATGGTTTTGAAAATTGTAATTTTGTTGAAAATTATTGAAGTAAACAAGAGTTGTATAAGCTTACTTTTTATCTTTTACTTTATAAAAATAAAAAATAGAAAGAACAAATTATGAACTAGATTATACATGCTATTATAAATACCTCCTAGAAAACATGTGTTTTGGAAATGTTGTAGTAAGGCAAAGTAGAAAATGTGATTTATCCATAATCAAAACTATTATTTCAAAATGCATACAAAGTGAACATATTTTCTATTTAGAAAAAAAAATTGAATAGTTACTAATGAAAGTCTATTTTCCTAATATTGTTTATGTTCCAAAGGCAACCCATAAGTTTTTTGTGCTTATCTTATACTTTTTAATAAAACATTCACAATATTGTTTTATAGTGCTCCTCTTTCTCATGATTAAAGGAAAGAGGCTTACCTTTTTATATGCTATATTATTTGTGACAACATTTTGAATTCCAATTTGTGACACTACTACGTACACTCTATACTACAATGGGTTTCACATTGTGAATTCTCTTACAATGAGTATAGGAAATAAGGCACATTATTAGTTGTTTGCATAAATTTATCATTCTCATTGGAAATAATGCACATCATTACTTGGTTTCGTACATTTATCATTCTCATTGGAAATAATGCACATCATTACTTGTTTGCATACATTTATCATGCTCATTAGAGTTTTCATTGACTTGATTGTTATCTTTATATATAGTTATTTATGTGATTTTGACCCAAATCAAGATTGTATGTTCAAGTAACAAAAGATAGCATCTAAAGGTAATTAAATATTTACATATTTATACAATTCTGAAGTTGTTTATTCTCTATAGATATTTGTTGCAAAGAATTCCAAGCATCTTAATACAATGGAATTCATTTATAAGGATATCAAATCCACAACTAAAGCCATATGAAATGTTGGTAAAGTAGTGGTATCCATAGGACCCAAAGAGGATGTACCTACTTCTAAAGTTACTACAACTGATGCTTTGAACATTATTGAAGCATCCAAACTAGAAATGTGTACCATGTTGTTATAGTTTGTAACTCTCATGGAGTGTCAAATGTTGATAAAATCAAACTCAAGACTTCATTGAAAATTCATTCTCTATTAAATTAAATAATCTCTATATTAGGTGCTTGAACTCTAATACGCTACAACATAAAGTAGTAGGAGTTTTATTGAAATCTCATTGCAATAGGGAACAATTTGTAAAATCCAACCATGATCCCATTAGAGATGAACATAACAATACAAGCCACACAAGAGTGCACAAATATTACAAGGCATATGGTTGTGTGCAAGAAGATGAGGGACCTTTTAGATGCAATCCTAGCTTTTGAAAACACATTCTTGCTACATAAAAATATAACTCGTTTATGATATCTAGCACTTGATAAGGTAAAACCGGAGCATGACATGTCACTAGACATGTAGGATAGGTAAACATAACGTGTACATGTTATGTAACTGCAAAACGCGTACGTGTTATGTAGTTAGAAAACGCGTACGCATTTGGAAAATCTAAAATCAATTTAAATACATAGTGTTGACCACCCCCGACCACCCACGACACATTTCACGCATTAGAAACATGAATTCGAGCTTGGAAGCGTGCCCTAGAGTGTTCGACGAGTTGGATTTCATTGGAGGGGAGGCAAATTCATAGGTGGATTGTCATTTATCAGGTAATTCATTCACCCATACCATTTATTTGTCAATTCTAAACTTAATTTACCATTTTTTTATAGTTTAAAACAACCTAATTTTGCAATGTTTATCAAATTGGAAATAACCCAATCTTTAATTAAATTCACATCTCCCTCAACCAAGATGAGTGAATAATTACAATGAATCCCTTTTCAACAAATCAAAAATTCCTAATGCAACCAAAAATCGAAAAAAAGAGAACTCCTCCCTTTCTACAATGTATCCATCCACATGAAACCCAAATTTACAACCCTTAAAGGCCATTTCCCCATGATACTAATTGAATAAGTTTCCTCAGAAATAGCCTTAACAAGATGAAATGCATGGACAAGCGTGAATAGAAAAAATACATAATTTTTTTTAAACTTGGTTTCTCAAAATTTCATCACAATCATTTGTCCATTAACATAATCAAAATTTCATCACAAGTGTATGTAGTTATACATTGTCTCATTTTTTATCACCCTTAAATAAATGCCAAAACACATTAACAATGTGCCTCTCGGGCCTACCCTATCCACACCCTCGAGCAATCTACTCAACACTTAGGGACCGTCGATTCAACTCAAATACATGTCGAGTCTCTAAGATCCTCTACAACCAATTGTATTCTAGTCCACAATTTCCCCATTTTACCATGTCACTTCTGGTTGGTTTCCATCTTTATAGAACAATGGAAATGGTGAACACCCATGAACTACCTAGAGTGTGTCGTGAGAGTGTTCCCAACCATGATCGGGTCAATGATATTTAGAGGATTGGTGGAAGCCCTGTATCACCCCTTTTCTTGCCTCACATATCCTAATAGTCCCTCGCCCTTGTCATTTACATATCCAACAATCCTAATCTACACTCAGAAAGACCTGTGGCCCTGACCTAGTAATTACTCCTACAAACCTATCCTAAAACCCTTCTAGCATTCTTACCTATCTCGGCCCTTCTTCCCTTGGATTTTGTCCTAACCCTACATCTATCCTAAACTTCCATCCCTCTTAAAGACTGTGTTTAAGACACTGGTCTAAGTTTTACCACCTAACATGCCCCTGGGCATGTTACCTTAACCATCTTTCTAAGCCTAACAATTCATATCCTATTCTTACTTATTCATTAACTGAATGTAGTCATAGTCCTAGGACTATGACATTTAAATTTAGTTGTTCTATCTCAGCTTAATCTTCATCCTCCTAATCAACCATATTGTCATATCAATCACATATAATAATACTTGGATCATTAATAAATATACATGTGATAATTCTGAGATAACAATGTCATATTCCACTTCTAATATCTTATTAAGTTGATATTGTTGTTATTGTCATTATAGTCACAATATCTAGTTGATTATTCAACATCATAATCATTGATAGTCATTTCAATTATATGTAATCATATTGGCAAGACAAACTCATACATATCAATTTCATTCCATGCCACTTTGTCCTCCCCTCCAACCACAAGGCATAATATGTTGAAATCAATAAATTTAATGTTAGCTTATAAAGTTGACGGAAATATTGTTTTATGCAAGGGCGTAAAGGCCAAAACATGTCAAAATAACACTCCTAAATTCTAAGAAGTTTAAACCCAAGTTTGCATGGAAAAGTCAGCAATGAGGGTTAAGAAGTGCCTTAACTTCTAGAAAAGAGTTGAACGAAACTTACTTTTTAATTGTTAAATATTTAATTTCAAGTTTTAAATGTATGTAAGTGACTGCCATTAAATTGCTTACTTGAGTTTGAATTAATACATTTCCAATTTTGAAGAGACGTCATTATATACCATGTGTATGTTTCTAATGATTTTCGTATTGATGTTTTTATTGAAGTTGCGTTATGGACAGAAATGCCAAGATACTGATTGAGTTTGCCCACCTGAGGGGCATTAGTGCAGCTTTTAGTTGTGGTGACAGGATTTATCGCTCACTTGCATCAACCTTGGATGCAATTGTTGACACCATTTCACAGTCTAGCAATGTACTATATGATATTACATCATATAGAGAAAGAAAAAGAAAAGAATATGTTGATGGGCTAGACTACAATGCAATAAAAAGTTGAAAATATCCAAAGAGCTCATATTTTCATTTTTAAGGGACCCTTGGTCGGGGGAAATCCCAAATGAAAACAGGCCTCATATCTCCATTGAGTGGTGCACATTTCAACCATTTGTTGATAACTGGATGGATAGATGGTACATGGTTTTTATATGCCACCACATAAAAACAAGTAAATTCCCCTCTAATACAGGTGGATATCAGTGGCGGCCCACCTCTTCCAACTGTCTCAAAACAGTCTTCTGGCAATTTTGGTAAATTACTATTTTTAGCAGTTTTTCGCGTCCTGAACTTCCAGATCCATTTTGAGGCGCTAAACGACATTTTTTAGCGATTTGGGGGACCAAATGGTTTCCAACGGCGTACATTAGACTCATATTATGGGTTGTAAATCTCGGATAGACCTTTCTAACGGGCTACCGAGCGCCCCAAATGGAGATCATATGCAAAAGTTATGACCCCCAGAAGTTGACTGTTCAACTAACCACCTTGGGGCCGCAAACTTTATGACGGTTCCTCTTCTAGGGTTAGGTTTTTGGATGTTTGGGATTCTTTCCCTCATGCTTATGATAAATAGGCCCTTTCAGCCTCTCTTTGTATTCATCTTGGCATGAATGAGCATACCGGCCACGTCTCTTCTCAGAGATAGCTACCACCATTCTAGCTATTGTATTTTACAGTCTGTTCTATTTCCGCTATTTAATAGAATATGTGTTTACTGTATCACTGTGTTATTTGCAATATATCTCTGTATATGATTCTGTATATGCTATCTTTTGTTTCATTCCCACATAAATCCGGATCAGTTGTATCAGAGCAGTCTGCTCTTTGATTGTTTCTCGATGCATGTCCCCGATGAGGTCAGGATACAGAGAGTTGGGTCTCGACCTAGTTTCACTTGGGGAGGACCACTCTCGCCACCCCAAATGGCCTACCATGGCGGAAGAAAAGAGAGACGATGGAGCAGTAGATCCTATCAAGTTGTTGCTCGAGGAATCCCTCACACGACAGAGGAACGAGATGATGGATAATTTCGCCGAGATCCTTCAACGCATGCCAACAACGGCAAATGCACCCTCAACGAGCAGCCATTTTGGAGATATGAATCTCTTAAAGGTACAAGTTAATTTTGATATCCCTTTATTTCAAGGACAAATCGATGTTGATGCCCTAGATAAATGGTTGAATCTACTAGAAGGGTATTTCTCTGTCCACCAATTTTTCGACAAGGAAACGATCATCTTTGCGCTCCTTAAGGCCGTCCCCCATGTCAAAGATTGGTGAAAAAATTATTGTGAGCAAAAATCATCAGACGAGTCTGGATTGTTTGAATATTCCAATCCCACTTGGGCCTCTTTTATAGATGTCGTCAAGGAACAATATTACCCTGTGGGAAACTATGATGATCAGTACACAAAATAGACCATTCTGTATCAAGAGAGGGACCAAATGGTGTCAGAGTACACCAACAAATTTCATACCTTGCGCACAAAGCTAGGTATCAAGGACTCCAAGCGGCACCTAATACTGAAATATCGCAGTCGCCTACACCGGTACATCCGAACAGAGATGGATTTCCTGGAAATATCTTCACTCGGATCCACCTATCGATATGCTGTCAAAATTGAGCAGAAATTTTAGCAAAAGAAAAGGCGTGACTTCGGACCTGCGCAGAAGCAGGGCAAGGGAAACTCTGGCTCGCAGAACACGGGGCAAGAAAAGGACAACCAGTCCCAACCATAGGCAAAGAAGGGTAAAGAAAAGACAAAGAAGGACACCGGGAAGTGGTGTGAGTTCCACAAAATCCCCTAGCACAACACTGATGATTGTCGCTCAAAACAATCATTGGTGGCTGAGATCAAAGCTTTAGATTCAGATCCCAGTTCTGATTTTGACTCGACACCTAATTTCACAGCCACGCGAAAAGGGAAGCAGATCATTGATGCAGAACCCAGTTCCATTGTTTCCACCACATAGATTCAGCTAGAGGAGCCTGAAGAGTCAGAGGCAGAGGAGCGCCTTTTACACTCACAGATATGGGTGAAGGGAATTCCCCTGCACTTTGTTCTGGACAACGGCAGCCAGAAGAACCTGATCTCAGAAGAAATCATCAAGAGATTGGAGTTACCAATAACGCCACACCCACAACCATACACCATTGGATGGCTAAGCCAAGGACAAAGGATCCGTGTCAGTCGCCAATGTCGCCTACCATATGGCATCAAGCCCTTCAAAGATGAGGTATTGTGTGATGTGGCCCCACTTGAAGCATGTGATATTCTTTTAGGACAACGATATATGTGGAAGTGTCATGCTGTATATGAATCACGACCTTGCAGTGTTATTGCCACTTTGGGAGGAAAACTCTATCGGATACCAGAGATAGTTGCACCTACCCCAAACGAGCAGGGAAGGAAGATAATATCCCACACTGGGAAATTTTCCCTATTCGCAATTGCCACTAAAGGTGAACATCAGATTGTAGAGACATCCACAACCTCTGCAGATTATCCTTCTACTCAGCAGAAACAAGAAAAACACAAAGTTAGTGCGGCAAATGCACCCTCAATGCGCAGCCATTTCAGAGATACGACTCCCTTCAAGGTACAAGTTAATTTTGATATCCCTTTATTTGAAGGCCAAATCGATGCCGATGAGCTAGATAAATGGTTTAATCTACTTGAAGGGTATTTCTCTGTGTTGATGTATATGTAACTTCGGAATGTATTTCACATATATGTATATTGTATTCCTATAGAGATGGTATTATTCCTCTATAAGGAAGTGTCGTCATTTATATTGTAAGTGTCGTAACTTATACTTGATGGGTTATTAGACCACCTTATTTGGGGTCGGCCCTGTATAAGTCATGTGGGTCAAAGGGTTATTAGACCACTCTATTGGGGGTCGGCCCACTCAGCATTATGTTATGTGGTTAAGTTCGAGCCGACATGAGTTAGGTAAAAAGGCAATTCAAGTCAAGTATAAATAGAGTGCGGGAGGCACTCTATTTACTCACTCACTTCTCACACATGCTCTCAAGGAGGAGAGGCGCACTTATGGAGGAGGAGGATTGCTGCTAGGTTATGGCTATCTCTCTTGGTTGGTTGTATCATTGCTATATCTATCTCTGAGGAAGTTATTGGGGTTTTTCACCTTTATGGTTTTCCCCAAGTAAATCTTTGTGTCTCTTGTGTGCTTGCATTATTGTCTCCATGATTGATATGCTGTAGATATGCTGTACATGTTGTTCTCTCAGTTAAGATCCTAGATCATATTGAAGTAAATTCAGAAAATTTAACATGGTATCAGAGCTAGCCTGAAAGAAGGCATGATATGGCATGTATGACACTTGTTGCACTTACGATGCTAGGGCTTGATATAGCAAAAACCAGTCATCATAGCACTTTCGCTATAAATCCGTTTTGGCGAAGTTTTCGGATCTGAAATTGTTACAGGCCGAAGATAAGATCTCCAGGTACCTTGTGTCCAAAGGACAACCTCTAATTCGTTGTACTTTGTGATTTATGATCTGTGCAATATAGGGTTTCTACCTCTTCCAGATCTGAGTCAAAATCAGGTGACCTTGGGAAAAAGGTCATAACTTGGGCTAGGAAGCTCCAAATGAAATTTTGTAAAAAGTGACAGGTAGTACACAGTCTGTACTATCTCATAAAACTTTTTCAGAGGCCGAAGTTGAACCAGTGACACGTGGCACGCCGTACACGTTCGCTCTACTGTTTTATCCCATAAACAGGTCACGTTGCGACACTTGGCATAACTCTCTCTCAGAAAATCCAATTGAGGTCAGACCTGTCAGGATGGAAATATAACAGGCCGAGCTATCTCAGAAAACTTTTTCAGAGGCCGAAGTTCAAACAATGACACGTGGCACGCCGTACAAGTTCGCTCTTCTGTTTTATCCCAAAACAGGTCACGTTGCGACATTTGGCATAACTCTCTCTCAGAGAATCCAATTGAGGTCAGACCTATCAGGATGGAAAGGTAACAGGTCAGGCTATCTCAGGAAACGTTTTTCAGACCCTGTGGATCAAAAATTTCGGAGTTACACTAGAAACAATCAGGTACATATTTCTGTCAAAACAGAATTATTTTTTGGTACCTTCATTCATGGCTTCCGGAATTTAGGGCTTTGGAGAAAGTGGGAATTTTTGTAATCGGAGACCACGGCTGAATGCTACTAATCAAAATAAAAATTTAGAGACCAAAATCAGAATTTTTGGTTGGGCAGAAGGCCGGGCTTGATCAGACCCTAGTTCGGGACTTTGATCAGGAAAGTGGAAAATTAGGGCTTCTGTAAAAATGGGAATTTTTGAAATCTGAGA
Source organism: Larix kaempferi (assembly GCA_027924585.1). Lineage (NCBI taxonomy): Eukaryota > Viridiplantae > Streptophyta > Pinopsida > Pinales > Pinaceae > Larix > Larix kaempferi. Next base: position 698,133 of record BSBM01001858.1, on the reverse strand, counting down.
CCACGGCTGGAAGCTCCTCAGAAAAATAGAAGCTTAGAGATTTGGATCAAACCTTTTGATTGGGAAAAAGAGTGGGATTCATCAAACCCCAGTTCAGGGTCACGTCCAGTGAATCCGGGAGTTTCAAAGGCAAAATTGAGGAGTGAAACTTTGCAGTTTTCAAATTATGAATATACCAATTTGATCAGCTCATCAAGGCGCATATTTCTATTCTTTCGGAAGTTTGAAATTGAAAGTTTGAATTTTTGGGGTTTCTCTGACAAACCCATATCCAGTTCTAGGTCCAGTTCTTGCACATCAATTGGATTGGGTTAATCCTAGAAGAAGATGGATTGGTCACCTACATAGGTGAAGAAGTTCCTGTTTCAGAGGGAGATGAGGGTAAGGCCTTACATAAGAAGATTACAAGCGATCTCGACAGGTATGACTCATCGAGGTATGTTTTGAGATTTGTTCATGATTAAGTTTATGGTATGTTTGTCTTCATGTTATTACGGTTAGTACAATCTTGATTTTAGACTTGTCATATCACCTTAATAAAATTATGAATGCACGATAGAAAATATTCATTGATTAGGGTATTAACACTTATGATTGTACTAATGAATTATGGTGTTGTATGAGGTTTATGTTGTCTACTAACATGAAAGGTACACCAAGAAAGACAAATCATGTTCTGGTCCAAGAACATATGATCATGATAACATGAGGACAAAGATTCATCCATTGTCATGGATCTCATAGAAGATCCATTTACGAGGTATGTATAACTTGGTTTTGCAATGGTTAACTTATGAGACATGCAGGTTACTAGCACAAGTCATTGACGAAGAACAAGAAGACATTATGCGGGTATGTTAGACATAAATAGCTAGCATGCTAATCCAGGTATGTTTTTCCTATATCAAGCTAGAATCCTACCTTGGGTTAGGATCTTATACTGTTGTGTTGTTGATAATGATTATTCATGAAGTCATAGGTTTGAATAATCATGGTTGTATGCATATTATATCTCTTATCTTGATTGATGATTCAACTAACCTGAAGAGTCATAGGTTTGAGTAATTACAGGTTTAGACATGTTATGTTTCTTATGATTTGACTAACCATAAGAATCCTACAGAAACCTTGAATACTAATGTTTATTATCTGTGTTTGAAATGATCCTGACTATACATGCTTTAGATTATTGTGTTTTTGATAATATTAAGATTATTCTAATGAATTTTTTGATTATGATGATACTAACAAGCATGCATAGGGATCAAGAATGAGTATAAGTTCAAAGACAGGTAATCCAGGAAGCAAAGATCAAGAGGGAGCACACTCCAGTTGTTCCTACAAGAAAGCAAAGGAGCACACTTCAGTAGCTTCTGCAAGGATGCAGATATTCAGAGGGAGTTGACCATCTCTCTACATTCCACATCAGAAAGGTGTAGAAAAAGCTACTTCAGATTAGGACTCCAGCAGCTCCTGCAAGGAAGTAAAGACTCAGAGGGAGTCCACCCAACGAACAAACAAAGATAAGTATTTTAATTATCATTTCTTGCATATTTGTTTGTTTAAATAAAATTGTTCAATGATGTATATGCTCATGTTCCTAGACTTAGGATATGTATTGTGCATATTAGAATAATTGCATTGATGAACAATATACTACTAATATTCATGGGTAAGTGGCCTATGGCACTGTACAACATTCCATTGCTACATATCTAGAATGAAACCTCTTTGCTGACATGCTGGGAGTTGTGCACACTCTTAACAATGTTCTGGTAGAGATTGGAAAGCATCTAGAAAGTTACGGGATATGGATAAATGTTGTATTGAAGCATTGGCTAAGATAATTGCATGACTGTATGACATATTTCTTTATGTGTAAGAATTTGTTCTGAAAATTATGAGATGTTTCTAATCATGCAATTTAACCTGTTTTGTAGGAAAGACCGTATATCTTCACCTACAAAAAGACTACAACATTTGTTCCAGCAACAAAGATATCTATTAAAGATATTGAAGTTCCCAGGATCTGGGATGAAGAATTGGAATGCCATGATCCGTCGATCATGAAGAATGATGTTTGGGATGTAATCCCAAGACCTAAAGGGAAGTTTGTTATGACTTCCATATGGAACTATTAAATCAAGCATGTTGCAGATGGCAGCATAGAGAAATATAAAAGTGACGAAACAGAAGATACACCAGATGGATTCAAGACAGCTTTCTTGAATGGTGTAGTTGAAGAAGAAGTGTATGTGGAGCAGCCACTTGGTTCTGAGACACATGATAGGAAATCATATATGTGCAGAACTTGGTATGGTGAAGATAGATTGATTGCCGACACGCAGCGGAAGCTTACTGGCGAGTTCAAGATGAAGAACTTGGAGATGATGCACTATTTGTTTTTGGCATGGAGGTGTGGCAGAGTGCAGAAGGAATCTTCCTTGGACAAGGGAAGTATGCAGTAGATATCCTGAAGAGATTCGGGATGATGGATTGCAAGGCCATGGCCACACCTATGGCATTGAATCTAAAGCTTCTATGTGATGCTTCATCTGATCCGGTTGATGTCTCCATGTACCATCAAATGATTGGGTCCTTGATGTACCTGACGAACACGAGACCAGACATTTGCTTTGCTGTGAACACATTGAGCCAGTTCCTGACGGATCCGAGGAGTGTTCACCTGGTTGCTGTAAAGCATGTTCTGAGGTACCTGAAGGGTACAGTGGATCATGGGCTCAGGTATGAAGTGAATCAAAAGTTTAACCTGCAGGGTTATGTTGATTCAGATTGGGTTGGCAGTGCTACAGATAGGAAGAGCACATCTGGGTGCTTCTTCAGTATGGGATCAGGTGTGATCTCTTGGTTTAGCAGGAAGCAGTCCTGCGTAGCACTGAGTACAGCTGAGGCAGAGTATGTTGCAGCCTGCTCAGCTAGTTGCGAGGCAGTATGGCTACAGAAGCTACTGTCTGAGTTATTTGATCTCCCGTTGGAGGCTACTGGTATCTTCTGTGATAACCAGAGTTGTGTGAAGCTGTCCGAGAACCCAGTGTTTCATGACAGGTTGAAACACATAGAGATCAAATATCACTATATCAGGGATATGGTGCAGAGAGGAGCTGTGAAGCTTTTGTACATTGCGACGGACGAGCAGATTGCAGATGTGCTGACGAAGCCACTAGCCAGGGTGAAGTTCGAGTACTTTAGAGAGAGGCTTGGCGTTATTCAGATCGAGGACACTTCGAGGAAGAAGTGATGGACACATTTGCTGAAGCCATTCCAAGCATGTTGGAAGGAGGATCCTTCACATGGCTGTGGATGTAAGCGCTGGATGATGAACATCAGGATGATGTTCTAGTTTCTGCTGGATATGATCAGTTGGATCATTTTATGTATGTATGTACGCATCATGTTCGATGCTGGATATGATCAGTTGGATCATTTTATGTACGCATCATGTTGGATGCTGGATATGATCAGTTGGATCATGTGTATGTATTTTATATGCATCATGTTCGATGCTTGGACCATGTATCTGTATATGTATCAGGTGGATACATTGTATGATCAGGTGGATCATGTATGGTGATATATATCATATGTTTTGTATTTGTATCAGGCGGATACATTGATGATCAGGAGGATCATGTATGATGATATGTATCAGGTAGATACTTGGTATGCAGCAGGATGTTGCATTGATGATCAGGAGGATCATGTATGATGATATGTATCAGGTAGATACTTGGTATGCAGCAGGATGTTGCAGTGATGATCAGGATGATCATAGATGACGAGCTTCAGGATGTTGCTCCAGATGACATGCAGCGGGATGTTGCAGTGATGATTAGGATGATCATAGATGACGAGCTTCAGGATGTTGCTCCAGATGACATGCAGCAGGATGTTGCAGTGATGATCAGGATGATCATAGATGACGAGCTTCAGGATGTTGCTCCAGATGACATGCAGCAGGACGTTGCAGTGATGATGATCAGGATGATCATGGATACATCAGGATGATGTATGGTGAGTATCAGGTTGATACTCTATGGCCGTGGATCAGGTTGTGCAGATAAGCATGTAATTTGTGCCCTGGGAGATTTGCAGATGGTCTTTCGAGGTTTTGCCTATGGCATGTAATTTGTGCCCTGGGACATCTGGCAAATTCTCTTTCGAGGTTTTGCTTGGGAGGACATATAATTTGTGCCTTGGGAGATCTGCAGATAGTCTTTCGAGGTTTTGCCTATGGCATGTAATTTGTGCCCTGGGATATCTGGCAGATGCTCTTTCGAGGTTTTGTCCTATGGCATGTAATTTGTGCCCTGGGAGATCCGATAGGTTGAGCTGTGTGCTCGTAATCAGTCCTGGGATGCTCTTGCGAGGTTTTTCCATGACCACATGTAATTTGTGCCCTGGGAGATCCGATAGGTTGAGCTGTGTGCTCGTAATCAGTCCTGGGATGCTCTTGCGAGGTTTTGTGGTGAGGTCACATATAATTTGTGCCCTGGGAGATTTGCAGATGGTCTTTCGAGGTTTTGCCTATGGCATGTAATCTGTGCCCTGGGACATCTGGCAAATGCTCTTTCGAGGTTTTGTGACGCACGTAAAAGTCCTGAGGATTCCACAGTATGGCCAGTGATGACGAAGACCTGCAGGTGGTGGGCCTACATCCAGTATGAAAAAGGACTGGCTCTGTAGAACTTCCTATGACGAGTAGATTCAGAGATTGATTGAGATAGGAGCAGCAGTGACGATGATGATGACTCGATGACGATTATCCAGTGACGATGATCCAGAGAAGATGACTTGTGCTAGAAGAACTGTGCTGAGAAATACCTTCGTAGTTAAGAGGGAGTGTTGATGTATATGTAACTTCGGAATGTATTTCACATATATGTATATTGTATTCCTATAGAGATGGTATTATTCCTCTATAAGGAAGTGTCGTCATTTATATTGTAAGTGTCGTAACTTATACTTGATGGGTTATTAGACCACCTTATTTGGGGTCGGCCCTGTATAAGTCATGTGGGTCAAAGGGTTATTAGACCACTCTATTGGGGGTCGGCCCACTCAGCATTATGTTATGTGGTTAAGTTCGAGCCGACATGAGTTAGGTAAAAAGGCAATTCAAGTCAAGTATAAATAGAGTGCGGGAGGCACTCTATTTACTCACTCACTTCTCACACATGCTCTCAAGGAGGAGAGGCGCACTTATGGAGGAGGAGGATTGCTGCTAGGTTATGGCTATCTCTCTTGGTTGGTTGTATCATTGCTATATCTATCTCTGAGGAAGTTATTGGGGTTTTTCACCTTTATGGTTTTCCCCAAGTAAATCTTTGTGTCTCTTGTGTGCTTGCATTATTGTCTCCATGATTGATATGCTGTAGATATGCTGTACATGTTGTTCTCTCAGTTAAGATCCTAGATCATATTGAAGTAAATTCAGAAAATTTAACACTCTGTCCACCAATTATCCGACAAGGAAAAGATCATCTTTGCGCTCCTTAAGGCCGTCCTCCATGTCAAAAATTGGTGGGAAAATTATTGTGAGCAAAACTCATCAGACGAGTCTCGATTGTTTGAATATTCCAATCCCACTTGGGCCTCTTTTATAGATGTCGTCAAGGAACAATATTACCCTGTGGGAAACTATGATGAGCAGTACACAAAATGGACCATTCTGCATTAAGAGAGGGAACAAACGGTGTAGGAGTACACCAACAAATTTCATACCTTGCGCATAAAGCTAGGTATCAAGGACTCCGAGCGGCACCTAATACTGAAATATCGCAGTGGCCTACACCGGTACATCCGAACAGAGATGGATTTCCTGGAAATCTCTTCACTCCGATCCGCCTATCGATATGCTGTCAAAATTGAGCAGAAATTTCAGCAAAAGAACAAGCATGACTTCAGACCTGCGCAGAAGTTGGGCAAGGAAAACTTTGGCTCGCAGAGCATAGGGCAGGAAAAGGACAACCAGTCCCAACCACAGGCGAAGAAGGGTAAAGAAAAGACAAAGAAGGACACCGAGAAGTGGTGTGAGTTCCACAAAAGCCCCTAGCACAACACTGATGATTGTCGCTCAAAACAATCATTGGTGGTTGAGATCAAAGCTTCAGAATCAGATCCCAGTTCTGATTCTGACTCGGAACCTAATTTCACAACCGCACGAAAAGGGAAGTAGATCATTGATGTAGAACCCATTGCGGTTGTTGCCACCACATAGATTCAGCTAGAGAAGCCTGAAGAGTCGGAGGTAGAGGAGCGCCTTTTCCACTCACAGATGTGGGTGAAGGGAATTCCCCTACACTTTGTTGTGGACAGCGGTAGCCAGAAGAGCCTAATCTCAGAAGAATTCATCAAGAGATTGGAGCTACCAATAACGCCACACCCAAAACCGTACACCATTGGATGGCTAAGCTAAGGACGAAGGATCCGTGTTAGTCACCAATGTCTCCTACCATATGGCATCAAGCCCTTCAAAGATGAGGTATTTTGGGATGTGGCCCCACTTGAAGTATGTGATGTTCTTTTAGGACAACCCTATATGTGGAAGTGTCATGCTGTATATGAATCACGACCTTGCAGTGTCATTGTGACTTTGGGAGGAAAACTCTATCGGATACCAGAGATAGTTGCACCTATCCCAAACGAGCAGGGAAGGAACATAATATCCCACACTGGGAAATTTTCCCTATTCGCAATTGCCACTAAAGGTGAACATCAGATCGCAAAGACATCCACAACCTCTGCAGATTATCCTTCCACTCAGCAGAAACAACAAAAACACAAAGTTAGTGTAGCATCGCCTATTCGGGTACCTCTACAGTGCAAGGCCACGCATTCAAGGGGCCCCTCCAAAAACAAACCATCCACACCGGTGCATACCAAGGATACCACAACAACCAAAACTGTTGAACAGCTCCAGCGCATCCATCAACAACAATTACAACCCTCTGAAGATGTCAAATTAAGGCAACCTTTCCACTTCAGCAAATGTCGCACCAAGAGCTCAACTCGACACACAACTCGACATATGATAAGGGATTTAATGCAATGGAGACCATTGCTTCCTAAGGAGGGAGGATTGATCCAGGTGGATATCGGTGGTGGCCCACCTCTTCCAACTGGCTCAAAACAGTCTTCTGGCAATTTTGGTAAATTACTATTTTTAGCAGTTTTTCGAGTCCTGAACTTCTGGAGCCATTTTGAGGCCCTAAATGACATTTTTTGGTGATTTGGGGGACCAAATGGTTGCCAATGACATACAATTGCGCCCAACTAAAAGTTGTAAATCTCAGATAGACCTTTCCAATGGGCTACCGAGCGCCCCAAACGGAGATCGTATGCAAAAGTTATGACCCCGGGAAGTTGACTGTTCAACTAACCACCTTCGGGCCGCAAACTTTATGACGGTTCATCTTCTAGTGTTAGGTTTTTGGATGTTTGGGATTCTTTCCCTCATGTTTATGATAAATAGGCCCTTTCGGCCTCTCTTTGTATTCATCTTGGCATGAACGAGCATAGCGGCCACGTCTCTTCTTAGAGATAGCTACCACCATTCTAGCTATTGTATTTTACAGTCTGTTCTATTTCCGCTATTTAATAGAATATGTGTTTACTATATCACTATGTTATTTGCAATATATGTCTATATATGATTCTGTATATGTTATCTTTTGTTTCGTTCCCACATAAATCTGGATCAGTGGTATCAGAGAGGTCTGCTCTTTGATTGTTTCTCGGTGCATGTCCCCGTCGAGGTCAGGATACAGAGAGTTGGGTCTCGAACTAGTTTCACTTGGGGAAGACCACTCTCGCCAACCCAAACGGCCTCCCATGGAGGAAGAAAAGAGAGACGACGGAGCAGTAGATCCTATCACGTTGTCGCTCAAGGAAGCCCTCGTGCGACAGAGGAACGAGATGATGGATAATTTCACCCAGATCCTTCAACGCATGCCAACAGTGGGAAATGCACCCTCAACGAGCAACCATTTCGGAGATACGACTCCCTTCAAGGTACAAGTTAATTTTGATATCCCTTTATTTGAAGGCCAAATCGATGCCGATGCCCTAGATAAATGGTTGAATCTACTAGAAGGGTATTTCTCTATCCACCAATTTTCCGACATGGAAAAGATCATCTTTGTGCTCCTTAAGGCCGTCCCCCATGTAAAAAATTGGTGAAAAAATTATTGTGAGAAAAACTCATCAGACGAGTCTGGATTGTTTGAATATTCCAATCCCACTTGGGCCTCTTTTATAGATGCCGTCAAGGAACAATATTACCCTTTGGGAAACTATGATGACCAATACACAAAATGGACCATTCTGCATCAAGAGAGGGACCAAACGATGTCGGAGTACACCAACAAATTTCATACCTTGCGCACAAAGCTAGGTATCAAGGACTCCGAGCGGCACCTAATACTGAAATATCGTAGTGGCCTACACCGGTACATCCGAATAGAGATGGATTTCCTGGAAATATCTTCACTCGGATCCCCCTATCGATATGCTGTCAAAATTGAGCAGAAATTTCAGCAAAAGAACAAGCATGACTTCGGACCTGCGTAGAAGCAGGGCAAGGGAAACTCTGGCTCGCAGAGTATGGGGCAGGAAAAGGACAACCAGTCCCAGCCACAGGCGAATAAGGGTAAAGAAAAGACAAAGAAGGACACCGGGAAGTGGTGTGAGTTCCACAAAAGCCCCTAGCACAACACTGATGATTGTCACTCAAAACAATCATTGGTGGCAAAGATCAAAGGTTCAGAATTAGATCGGAGTTCCGATTCTGACTCGGAACCTAATTTCACAACCGCGCAAAAAGGGAAGCAGATCATTGATGCAGAACCCAGTGCCATTGTTTCCACCACACAGATTCAGATAGAGGAGCCTAAAGAGTCGGAGGTAGAGGAGTGCCTTTTCCACTCACAGATGTTGGTGAAGGGAATTCCCCTACACCTTGTTGTGGACAGTGGCAGCCAGAAGAACCTGATCTCAAAAGAAGTCATCAATAGATTGGAGCTACCAATAATTCCACACCCACAACCATACACCATTGGATGGCTAAGCCAAGGACGAAGGATCCGTGTCAGTCACCAATGTTTCCTACCATATGGCATCAAGCCCTTCAAAGATGAGGTATTGTGTGATGTGGCCCCACTTGAAGTATGTGATGTTCTTTTAGGACAACCATATATGTGGAAGTGTCATGTTGTATATGAATCATGGCCTTGCAGTGTCATTGTCACTTTGGGAGGACAACTCTATCGGATACCAGAGAAAGTTGCACCTACCCCAAATTAGCAGGGAAGGAAGATAATCTCCCACACTAGGAAATTTTCCCTATTCGCAATTTCCACTAAAGGTGAATATCAGATCGCTGAGACATCCACAACCTATGCAGATTATCCTTCTACTCAGCAGAAACAAGAAAAACACAAAGTTAGTGCAGCATCGCCTATTCGGGTACCTCTACAGTGCAAGGCCACGAATTCAAGGGGCCCCTCCGAAAAGAAACCATCCACACCGGTGCATACCAAGGATACCACAACAACCAAAACTCTTGAACATCTCCAGTGCATCCATCAACAACAATTACAACCCTCTGAAGATGTGAAATTAAGGCAACCTTTCCACTTCAGCAAATGTCGCACCAAGAGCTCAACTCGACACACAGCTTGACATATGATAAGCGATTTAACGCAATGGAGACCATTGATTCCTAAGGAGGGAGGATTCATCCAGGTAGATATCGGTGGTGGCCCACCTCTTCCAACTGGCTCAAAATAGTCTTCTGGCAATTTTCGTAAATTACTATTTTTAGCAGTTTTCGGGTCGTGAACTTCCATAGCCATTTTGAGGCCCTAAATGACATTTTTTGGCGATTTGGGTGACCAGATGGTTGGCAACAACATACTTTAGGGCCTAACCAAATGTCGTAAATCTCAGATAGACCTTTCCAACGGGGTACCGAGCGCCCCAAACGGAGATCATATGCAAAAGTTATGGCCCCAGGAAGTTGACTGTTCACCTAACCACCTTGGGGCCGCAAACTTTATGACGGTTCATCTTCTAGGGTTAGGTTTTTGGATGTTTGGGATTCTTTCCCTCATGCTTATGATAAATAGTCCCTTTCGGCCTATCTTTGTATTCATCTTGGCACGAATGAGCATAGCGGCCATGTCTCTTCTCAGAGATAGCTACCACCTATTAACACCTAAAAAGTGCTAACTAGCTCATTTCCTTATTCACATGACCCATTTGTCCACTTTTTCACCATTTGAGTCTCTAAAAACACCAAAAGGTCACCAAAAGACCTTAATACACCCCTTTTTCCACTCAAAGTGAGTATTTTTCCTAAAAAAACATAAAAAACCCTAAAAAAGGGTCCAGAATTCCCAAAAATATTAAAAAGGGAATAAAAATAATAAAAATATTCAAAAAATGAAAATGGAGGGAAAAGGTACCTAAACGATGTTGGTCAATACCATTGGTTTCCTCAAAACCATAATGGTATTCCCCACCACCAAAAACTATAAATATGTGTTAGGGGCTCCTCACTTTACATCCATCCATCATCCTATCCTCATGCTGCCAAAATCTTCCATGAGCTTTTGGCCATTGTAGCTACCTTGGAGAAGGGACCTTTGGAGTTTGGAGCTGATCACCCTTGGAGCTACTCAACAACCTTCACCATTTGGAGGTATTACCATTGCAAGCACTTGCTTGCCCTTATTTTCAATACAAAGTTAATTTTTTTTTCTATTTCTTGTTCTTGTTTTTAATTCAAAAGTTTATTATGATATGTACATGCTAGTTTAGTTTTAGTTTTAGATTTACAATTGCTTTTGCTTTAATATTTGAGACTGCTGCTACTAGTTAGCAGGTTCCCATAGCACTAAGCTTGGTTGCAAAACCAAGCCAACAGTTTTTGGCGACTCCGCTGGCTTAGAACTCTTAGATCTCAAATTTTTCTTTAGATCTTAGTTTTGTTAGTATTAGTCAGTTTAATTCATAGAACTGCCACCCTAGATAGCAGATCCATTGCTGTTCTAGATCTTGGCCCATTTTATTGCCATTAACAGCCCGAAATTTTCAATTTTCGGGTTCATTTTTCAGCGTCCGCGTACGGCTTTCGCCTTGCGGCTTTTTTCCCAACAGTTGCGCGGCTCATCGCGACTGCACGGCCCTTTTCCGTGCGGTTCACCGTGGCTTCGCGGCCAATTAGCGCGCTGCACATCGCGGCTTCGCGGACATTTTCCGCGCTGCACATCGCGATTGTGTGACGAAATCCCGCGCTGCACATCGCGGCTTCGCGGCTGAAACCCGCGCTGCCCATCGCGACTGTGTGATAGAAACCCGCGCGGTCCATCGCGACTGGTTTGTCAAAACCCGTGATGCCAATTTTTTCCATTCAGCCAATCCGTTTAAACAAATAATTTTTTGCTGTATTTTCTGCCCAATTAGCACATTTTAGAGTATTAAAATTCCTACATTTTTTACAGCCATATAAATATTTTACTATTTAAAATGCTCCTTTAAAAAAGTCTTTTTAAAAAAATTTCAGAAATTGAAAGAAGGATTTATTTGCATTTTATCTAGATAAAATTTTTTTACTGTTTACTTCCTTGATATTTTGCCCATAGAAAATTTTAAAAGAAATCCATTTATTTCTTAAAGAGGTCATATTATTTGCTTTCCTATTTCAAAAGATCCTTTGTTTTTTGAATATTTTCTGCAAAGCATTTACATTTTCAATTTCAGTTTAAATACCACACGTGCACCCACTCAAACACATAATTTAAACTGAGCCTTAAAATTTACCCTAAATTCAACCAACTTTTAACCCCATTTGGGGAGCACTTAAAAGAACTTTGTAGCTAGGTAGTATTGAGGGGATAGGTGTTCCAATAACACCCCTCAGTTATTACATTTGAGACATAGCTGTTGTCCATTAGGGAACCAAAATCTCCTAGTATTTTTTGGCACGGTCACAACCAGTTTATCAGAAGGCCTCTCCCCTAGGAGGGTTGAAGTCACGAGGATGGTTCCAGAAGCCTAAGTGGAATACCAAAATCCATTCAGTAACCAAAGGATACCATTCGCAGTTCTCGGGATATCCCTGTATGGGGGTATTGCGGTAAAAGGACCAAACGATAGATTTACATTTTTTGAACGTGTCATGAACGGAGTATCCTAGTTGCCATTCTTTAGGATTGATTACCCAGTGTCCCTCCCGGTAGGGGGATATCTAGCCGTTGATTCAACACTCAATATTGTCTGACTTGGATTTCATCACCTTGCAGAGAATATCATTTGTTGATTCACAATACTTTTAGTTAGGTGTTTGCATGATACAATCCACCTTTGGTCTAGTAGCACCTCTTTTTTATAGAAGCTATTTGACTGTTGGTATTCTGACAATTCTTATTACATCCCTCCACTTATTATAGCACAACTGCTATAATAAGTGCTTTTTGAGGTTGATTTTTTGGCCTGAGAGCCTTTATTTTCACTCTCCTTTTTGCACCCTTGGTTGCATTAGGGTTTCGAGTTTTTATACATTACCATCTTACACTAGAGATTTTTACACACAAAAAAAAAACATATTTCTCACCATTGAGAATTTTAGATGATCTCGTCGTCTTCAGGGTGAACCCCCAGAGTTCAGTCTACTTGGCTCTCCACATCACCGACGTCGATCCCTATCCCTTGACTCGACACGTCATCGGTCAAACATATGGTCATCCGATTCTGACACACCCCACTTCACATCTGATTTTGAGGCAGAATCCGAAAACCTACCGAGTTATTCCCAACCAACATCATGGATGGAACACAATTCGACCCACTTTTTACCAGTACGATAGGAGATACATCCACAAACCGTTCTACTGTGGTGCCATCCATGGAAACCACCACCCCCTAGGTATGCCTAATATGGCGGACACCCCACATTTAGGAATGCCCAACACAGGACTACCTCCTATTATGGGTATGCCAAACATAGGGGCCACACCCCCTCTTAATACCACAACCTAGATCCCAGGAATCCCCACCATTATTCCTAACCCCAGTGTAACCCATGTTACACTTGGAAACGCTGGCCCATACCACACCACAACATTTGGAGGACACATACCTTCAATAGCTAGCATACCCTTAGGGGCTACTGGACCACTACATCATGCAACCATGACTAGTCATGTCCCAATCACTACGCCACATCCATCTGCTAGCTTACCTTACATGGAAAGTCTGAACTTACCAGACTTAGCCAGGTTAACCAACGATCCTATCAGACATGACCCTGCGTGGCCTCACATGCCCACCGAACTCCCTTCCGACATCCCTAAGTTTGAGGGCAAGGCAGGTGAGGACCCACAGAACCATATTATGTCCTTCCATCTATGGTGTTCCTCCAACTCCATAGTGGACGACTCTGTCCGCCTCCGTCTATTACAACACACCTTCACTGGCTCTGTAGCTAAGTGGTATATCGAGCAGCCCCATGGGACCCATGCCACCTTTACCTCCCTTGCCTCGACCTTCCTGCAGTTCTTTCAGTTACCTGTCCGCTATGATGCGGGAGTCAAGATCCTACTGTCTTGCATACAGAACACAGCCACCCACATCACTGACCACATTCATGAGTGGTGTCAACGCCAAAGCCTCTGCAAAATCAAGTTAGACGATCGTATCTTCTTAGATTGGTTTCTCAAATCCCTCCTCCCTCTCATTGCCAAGGATGTGGCATCCGAACGACTCCAGTCCGAAGAAGAGGCCATCCTCAAAGCCCAAGAATTTGACCTCATTTATGCCCAGTCGGGTTATCTATATACCATTATACTGGAAGCCCCTCAGGGTGATTCATCCCAACACGATGCGCCGGGGGCATCCCATGCCACAGATGGCATCATTGGCCGTATTGCCTCGCGTCCCCAACCCTTTTCCATTGCACATCCTAGCCATGACCCCGACCTTTCGTGGGCTACATCTCAATCTGGAGCAACCAGTTCATATGATCCCATGGCACATCACCACCATACCCACGGACCCTCATGTCCACCTCAGCGCTTTGGTAATGCACCACCTGCATACGCCCCCCCAACCGGACCTCAACCAATGTAATACCCACAGCAAGATACAACAGCTAACCCAACACCTCCAATAGATCAGGGTTACAAACAACCCTAGCAGGTAACTGGCCCACCTATAGCCCCACCAGGTTATTATGCACCGCAACCTGCTCCCACACCTGCAGAAAACCAAAATCCTCCCGCTGATCAAGGGTAAGTGTACACACAACACAATCAGCCCCAGCACCAAAATAACCATCGCAACCAGGGTGGACAACAAAACCGTGGAAGAGGACATAACCGCGACAACAACCAACAACAAAATCGAGGTCCACCACCCAATCCCCCAAATAACAACAATGTTGCTCCTCCTAACCAGAATCCGGATCGTCATCCCAGGCAACCCAAAAACAATAAACTTAGAACAAACCATCCTTGTTCTATTTGCGGGGTCTATGGCCATTACACACATGCTTCCCCATATTTGGAGCGAGCTCGGTAACTCTGGACTGACGATGCCCATCGTCAAGGGCAAGCGGCTCCTCAGGCGCCGCCCAACCCTCCACCACCTCAACATCAACCTTTGGTGCTGCAAAACCCCTTTCTAACCCAAGGCATAGTGAACACTCAGCCATTAGCTCCCCCTCAGGGAAACGCGCCACCACAATAAATCACTTATGCCACTCCTGATCAACCCATGTTCAATTTAGATACCCACCACTTGTTGATGATGTCATCCGCAAATGCCAACCTCCAAACCCGCCGGAACCAATATGGCTCCGACCCTGAAGCCCCTCCCACCGACAAGAACACTAACGTTCATCCAATGGATTAGACATTACGTATACCTCCGGCTCCACTTGAGGTCGCTTCTAAAGCACCTCGCTTCCCACTTCGTCGCATCAACAATAATCCCAATGCTCGTGCTGCATCGAATTACAACATTGTAGATGACTTAGCCCAATCTCCTGCAGCCATGTCTGCTTTAGAATTCTTAAAAAACTGTCCTTCACAGCGCAAGACTTTGCTCTCTTCCATTGGCGCTATTGACCCCAATGATTCACAACTAATGGCATTCGATTCAGACCAGTCCGAACCTCGCTTGCCTTCCACTTTAGCATTCCAAGTTTCTGTTTCCATTCGGAACCTTGTCATCCATCGGTGCATTATCGATGAAGGGGCCTCTACATGCGTTATGTCCACATTCGTTTGGCAGAAGTTGGGATCTCCTACTCTCCAGCAGTCCACCACTGCGTTGAAAGCCTACGACGGCTGTTCGACTCAACCCCAAGGTCTCTTAGATAATGTCCCTATCCAGCTGGCTGGTAAAACCATGCTCATTGACATAGAGGTCGTCAATGCCCAACTTGACTATAACCTCTCACTTGGCCGCAGTTACATGTATGCCATGTGGGCTATTACCGCATCCTTTTTTCGTACCATGATGTTCCCTCATGACGGACACGTGGTCAAGGTCGACCAACTCACCTCTTACGATCCCAAGGCCCCCGCTGCACCTGAAAATGTTCTCCCTATGGTTGAACAACCTGTTTGTGGTTCAAATACCTTGTTTTGGGACCCGGACTTTACTTCGACGTGCCGATGACTTCTACATTCCAATCTATTCCACCACCGTCATCGGAGACCCATGTCGTTGACCTCTGTACTCTTTCACACAATACACAAACACCCAACAATCAACCATCCTTGTCACCTAAACCACCATTGGTCCCTAGTCACATTGGTGTTACACCCATCCACACAATCCCCTTTCTATTTCCTCCCTCGGGCGTACTAAGCGCGCCGGTTATGGCTACCCTTAGTCTCCCCGGGTTAACATTGGGATTACCCGTGTGGTATATTTCGCCTCCCGTTCCCCCGCCGACACCAAATGTCATCCTGCAACTGGTGCAACCCATTGTTACTTCTACTCAACCACCGCCCGGTATCACCATCCCTTCGTCATCTACAAATCCCCCTCCTGTCATCAGGCCCACAAACATACACTGCGGTACCCCCACCCAAAGTAGTTAAACCTCCCCCCATGTTCCGTGCTCCTCCTAAATGCTCCTTGTGTGACGAGTTAGGCCACCCAACTCATCAATGCCCACAGTTACCTGCATTACAGGAACACATGCAAATGCTTGACGACGACCCCAACATCCTGGTTGTCAAAATTGACTCAAACCCCAAGCCTCGTGACAAATCACTTCATACTAACCACCCTTGTGCGATATGCGGTATTAACGGCCACTATTCACATCACTGTCCTTATATCCCAAATTACAGAGTAGCGTTGTACGAGTTGAATAATGTAGAAGTATCTCCTCCCCTCATCGAGGAAATCTACCCTCCGAAATCATCCGCTTCGGAAGAAATCAATACTATCTATATGATTTCAACCACTTTCAAACCAGAACCCCTTTGATTTATGGTCTGACTACTTCCAAACTATTGAGCAAATTTTGGAAACACTCACTGCACCTGACTACCCTTGGGACGATATGCATCATCGCTCATACTTCCTCCCAAAGGCATCTACATCCACTGCATCTAATCAGCTCTCGGTCGAGTCGAAAGATTTCATACCCAATAAGGTCGATTGGTTCAAGGACCCCATCCCAGCACCGGATGCCTTCAAAGAGGGGAACATGTCAAACATTTCCCCCATTATACAAATCAACATTTCCACCACACCTGGGAAACCCGAGCTCATCTCGCTGGGCACATCTTGCACTCAAGCGGAAACTCAGGCATACAAAAAACTTTTCCAGGAATTTCGTGATATCTTTGCCTGGTCCTATACCAAAATGCCTGGCCTTAACCCCGCCATTATAGAGCACTACATTGACACCTCTCAGTTAGGGGGCATAATAGATTACCTCGACCCCGGGATAGGGGGCATGATCAATCATTTTGAACCTTCCCCATCATCTCTATCTCAACACCTCAATGAGCCCATCGTTCAAACCAACACATATGTGATCAAAAATCACAAACCCCATGCACATAGCATGGGGGCAGGTCATTAACCCTGCTGACTTCTTCACATTCGTGATCTCAACCATTTTTTTAGGTCTTATATCACTTGTATATTCGATTTGATTTGATACACCTAGTATTTTCCCCCCGTGGGTCATCATTTCTCCCCACCATTGCATCCTTGCCTTGGTGGGATCACCTTTATTTGTAGCCATTTTTTAACCTAGTTATTTGCTTTGACCATTCCGGAGTCCTTATGACCTCCGTTTTTCGCACCATTTGCACCACCGGATTCATATTTTCACGCTAATGATGATGCTTGAGATCATTTCTCGCTCTCACGCCCAGATTTTTTGTGCATTTTTCCATGCCCCCTCGTCGCCTTGGTTTGCATGCCACATTGACAGTCATCCATTTTTGACGAATCTCATATTGCCGGATTTAGTTTTCCACACTCGTGATGATTCTTGAGATCATTTCTCGCTCTCACGCCCATATTTTTTGGGTATTTTTCCCATGCCCCCCCACTGCCTCGGTTTGCATGCCACATCAGCCGACGTTCATTTTTTATGAACCTTATATTGTTGGATTCAGTTTTTCGCGCTCGTGACGATGCTAGAGATCATTTCTTGCTCTCACCTCCAGATTTTCGGGCATTTTTACCATGCCACCCGTCACCTCAGTTTGCGTGGCACATTGGCCGTTGCCCCTTTTTTGACAATCTTTATGTCACCGGATTCAGTTTTCCGCACTCATGATGATGCTTGAGACCTTTTCTCGCTCCCATCAATCCCTTTTTGTTCGATATAATTTTATCCCTTTCTCGGGCCGAGCAATCCCTTTTACGAAAAAGGCACTTAGGGAGTTTCTGTTAAGCTCTTTTCTGACTCCTAAAACAATGAAAAGATCGCCAAGCAACCTTGCTTCCTTTCATGCTCGCTAAACGTATCTGAAAGGGAGTCTACCTAGTATAAGTTTACCCCTTTTCTGGACCTTGTAGACTAATTACGAAAAAGGAATACTCTAGTCACATCGGCTAGAAGAGTTCTCCATTTGCATCATTTTATGCTTTTTCGGGCCTTGGAGACTAACTTACAAAAAAGAACACCAATGGACTCCACTTACTGCTTTCAGACTCTCTAAACATGAAAGCGACCATGAGGAATCACCATCCTGGGCTCATAAAACAATGAGGATAGTAATCATAACCACTGTAGAGTCTTCTTATCGTTTTCAGACTCCTTAAAAATGAAAGCACCAACGAGCATGAACAGTCCTGGGCTCACAAAATCCACAGGACAGTACCATTTCAGAGCACACTTTTATCCCTTCTTGGAGCTCATTAAAACTACGAAGAAGGACCCAATGGTGCTTCTCGGTGCCACAACAGATCACGTCTACTCATAGGGCAGCTTCCCCATTTTGGTCGCCTTTGTTCAGAGTATTCTGCAGTATGTCACCCTGAGAATCCCTAGACAACACCCATCAGCTTGAATCCCCTAGATTCAATACATACCCTTCAGTCCTTAAAAGCAATTATACCCACACCTACAAGTCAGCTCCCTACGCTGCCAGGTCAACCATGTCATCATGCTTTGAACAATGGAAGTTTGAGTCTACCCACTATATGACCCCAGTTACTTCCCATCCCCACAAGTATGTCAGTCCTACCATCAGTACCACCACACTTCAGTTCTACACCTCGCGCTTCTGTCAAGGAAACATCATTGCCTTGTTTGTTGTTGGTCTCCCTCTGTCGACGACAACCAAATTTATTCAGAGGATAGACCTAGAGGTCCCTATGTCTTGGACTCATCACCATTTATGATGAGTGCCTACGAATCATTTCAAGAAGTCCTCAGTGCCTCTCCAAATGGTTGTTTCTCACATGCTCGACTTCAACACCTTGATCGCATCATTGAGACTCGCACATGGCATTGGTCCGTTCAGTTATTAGTCAAAGACCCCGGATACCATCTGACTCCTCCACATTTGAGAGTCTACCTATGGATACAACCAGTTACACTTTTCCTATAAATATCCGGGTTGCGCATGGCGACAGTATTCAGATTTACCCCAGTTTTATACTCCCTCGAGTATACAGTTACATATACTTCCCAGAGATGGCTCACAGTCATTGAGTCCCTACAGATGCTGGACACCTTCAGTTTCAACAGTTCATCAGTTATTCCAGTGTATCAGTTATTGAGATCAGTCATGTTAGGATCATGAGTACATTCCAAAATGATGTCCCCTCTGGACCATTATGATGTACCAGCATATTTTTTATGTATTTTCTCAGGTCCCCCTTCTTGGGACTAATTGTTATGTATACGTCTTGATACGAGCATGGGTATGCCCGCCTCGTCCATTATCAAAGATTATTCCCCATTCATATTGAGGCCATGTAATATTTGTTTATTTTTGCAGCTTCCAAGGGCCGTGGATCCAGTCTCCAATTGGTCTCTTCTCCTCCCCAAACCCCAGAAAAAAAAGATAAAAGAACTATGATGTCTATCGGCCATACGATGAGCTCCTGCCTCACACATCAGGGGACAATCTGTTAACACCTAAAAAGTGCTCACTAGCTCATTTCCTTATTCATATGAACCATTTGTCCACTTTTTCACCATTTGAGCCTCTAAAACCACCAAAATGTCACCAAAAGACCTTAATACACCCCTTTTTCCACTCAAAATGAGTATTTTTCCTAAAAAAGCATAAAAAACCCTCAAAAAGGGTCCAGAATTCCCAAAAATATTAAAAAGGGAATAAAAATAATAAAAATATTCAAAAAAGGAAAAAGGAGGGAAAAGGTACCTAAACCATGTTGGTCAATACCATTGGTTTCCTCAAAACCATAATGGTATTCCCCACCACCATAAACTATAAAAAGGTGGTAGGCGCTCCTCACTTTACATCCATCCATCATCCTATCCTCATGCTGCCAAAATCTCCCATGATATTTTGGCCATTGTAGCTACCTTGGAGAAGGGACCTTTGGAGTTTGGAGCTACTCAACAACCTTCACCATTTGGAGGTATTACCATTGCAAGCACTTGCTTGCCCTTATTTTCAATACAAAGTTTTTTTTTTTTTTTTCTTGTTCTTTCTTTAAATTCAAAAGTTTATTATGATATGCACATGCTAGTTTAGTTTTAGTTTTAGATTTACAATTGTTTTTGCTTTAATATTTGAGATTGCTGCTACTAGTTAGCAGGTGCCCATAGCACTAAGCTTGGTTGCAAAACCAAGCCAACACCATCATTCTAGCTATTGTATTTTACATTCTGTTCTATTTCCGCTATTTAATAGAATATGTGTTTACTGTATCACTGTGTTATTTGTAATATATCTCTATATATGCTATCTTTTGTTTCGTTCCCACACAAATCCGGATCAGTGGTATCAGAGCGGTCTGCTCTTTGATTGTTTCTCAGTGCATGTCCTCTACGAGGTCAGGATACAGAGAGCTGGGTCTCGAACTACTTTCACTTGGGGAAGACCACTCTCGCCGCCCCAAACAGCCTCCCATGCCGGAAGAAAAGAGAGAAGATGGAGCTATAGATCCTATCAAGTTGTTTCTCTAGGAAGCCCTTGCGCGACAGAGGAACGAGATGATGGATAATTTCGCCCAGATCCTTCAACGCATGCCAACAGCGGCAAATGCACCCTCAACGAGCAGCCATTTCGGAGATACGACTCCCTTCAAGGTGCACGTTAATTTTGATATCCCTTTATTTGAAGGCCAAATCGATGTCAATGCCCTAGATAAATGGTTGAATCTACTAGAAGGGTATTTCTATGTCCACCAATTTTCCGAAAGGAAAAGATCATCTTTGCGCTCCTTAAGGCCTTCCTTCATGTCAAAAATTGGTGGGAAAATTATTGTGAGCAAAACTCATCAGACGAGTCTGGATTGTTTGAATATTCCAATCCCACTTGGGCCTCTTTTATAGATGTTGTCAAGGAACAATATTACCCTGTGGGAAACTATGATGACCAGTACACAAAATTGACCATTCTGCATCAAGAGAGGGACCAAACGGTGTTGGAGTACACCAACAAATTTCATACCTTGTGCACAAAGCTAGGTATCAAGGACTCCGAGCGGAACCTAATACTGAAATATTGTAGTGGCCTACATCGGTACATCCGAACAGAGATGGATTTTCTGGAAATCTCTTCACTCGGATCCGCCTATCGATATGCTCTCAAAATTGAGCAGAAATTTCAGCAAAAGAACAAGCGTGACTTCGGACCTACGCAGAAGCACGGCAAGGGAAACTCTGGCTCATAGAGCATGGGGTAGGAAAAGGACAACCAGTTCCAACCACAGGCGAAGAAGGGTAAAGAAAAGACAAAGAAGGACATCGAGAAGTGGTGTGAGTTCCACAAAAGCCCCTGGCACAACACTAATGATTGTCGCTCAAAACAATCATTGGTGGATGAGATCAAAGCTTCAGAATCAGATCCCAGTTTCGATTCTGACTCGGAACCTAATTTCACAGCCGCGCGAAAAAAGAGGCAAATCATTGATGAAGAACCCAGGGTCATTGTTTCCACCACACAGATTCAGCTAGAGGAGCCTGAAGAGTCGGAGGCAGAGGAGCGCCTTTTCCACTCACAGATGTGGGCGAAGGGAATTCCCCTACACTTTGTTGTGGACAGCGGCAACCAAAAGAACCTGATCTCAGAAGAAGTCATGAAGAGATTGGAGCTACCAATAACGCCACACCCGCAATCATACACCATTGGATGGCTAAGCCAAGGACGAAGGATCCATGTCAGTCACCAATGTCGCCTACCATATGGAATCAAGCCCTTCAAAGATGAGGTATTGTCTGATGTGACCCCACTTGAAGTATGTTATGTTCTTTTAGGACAACCATATATGTGGAAGTGTCATGATGTATATGAATCACGACCTCGCAGTGTCATTGTAACTTTGGGAGGACAACTCTATCGGATACCAGAGATAGTTGCACCTACCCCAAACGAGCAAGGAAGGAAGATAATCTCCTACACTGGGAAATTTTCCCTATTCGCAATTGCCACTAAAGGTGAACATCAGATCGCGGAGACATCCACAACCTCTGCAGATTATCTTTCTACTCAGCAGAAACAAGAAAAACACAAAGTTAGTGCACCATCGCATATTCGGGTACCTCTACAGTGCAAGGCCACGCATTCAAGGGGCCCTTCCAAAATGAAACCATCCACATCGGTGCATACCAAGGATACCACAACAACCAAAACTGTTGAACAACTCCAGCGCATCCATCAACAACAATTACAACCCTCTGAAGATGTCAAATTAAGGCAACCTTTCCACTTCAACAAATGTCGCACCAAGAGCTCAACTCGACACACAGCTCGACATATGATAAGGGATTTAACGCAATGGAGACCATTTCTTCCTAAGGAGGGAGGATTGATCCAGGTGGATATCGGTGGTGGCCCACCTCTTCCAACTGGCTCAAAACAGTCTTCTGGCAATTTTGGTAAATTACTATTTTTAACAGTTTTTCGGGTCCTAAACTTCCAGAGCCATTTTGAGGCCCTAAACAACATTTTTTGGCAATTTGGGGGAAGAAATGGTTTCCAACAACATACATTTGGGCCCGGCCAAAAGTTGTAAATCTTAGATAGACCTTTCCAATGGGCTACCGAGCGCCCCAAACCAAGATCGTATGCAAACGTTATGACCCCGGGAAGTTGACTATTCAACTAACCACCTTGGGGCCGCAAACTTTATGACGGTTCATCTTCTAGGGTTAGGTTTTTGGATGTTTGGGATTCTTTCCCTCATGCTTATGATAAATAGGCCCTTTCAGCCTCTCTTTGTATTCATCTTGGCACGAATGAGCATAGCGGCCACGTCTCTTCTCAAAGATAGCTACCACCATTCTAGCTATTGTATTTTATAGTCTGTTCTATTTCCGCTACTTAATATAATATGTGTTTACTGTATCACTGTGTTATTTGCAATATATCTCTGTATATGATTCTGTATATGCTATCTTTTGTTTCGTTCCCACATAAAT
Source organism: Larix kaempferi (assembly GCA_027924585.1). Taxonomy (NCBI): domain Eukaryota; kingdom Viridiplantae; phylum Streptophyta; class Pinopsida; order Pinales; family Pinaceae; genus Larix; species Larix kaempferi. The sequence continues at coordinate 675,008 of BSBM01001858.1, read as the reverse complement.
CCGGATCACCCTGTATTTCCTTCGAAAGATGTATGTAGAGTTTGTGGTAAATAAACAGGTAAACTATTTTTATATCTTGCAGTTTTAGGGGAGCAGTGGGGGGATGCCCCAAAACCGACCCAATGCAAGGCTTCAAGACTAGGATCGCCCTATCCCTGCACCTCGCAAGCAGTTTCCTGGCCCAGATCTCCCACCTGCACATCGTTTTATTTCACAGACACATGATGCATATTTGAGTTTGGCATGGGCGGTTGTTCGCCATGGCACTATGGTTAAGCATATGGGTGAGGAAGGGACATCTATCCCTGGTGTGGTAAATACACGAGGTTGTCATCATGCAAGACCATTGTCTAGTGTAGGACCATCCACTAGTGAAGGACCATCAGCACATCCCCAGCCTAGTATTGAGCCTCACGAGTGCACATTGTGTGGTCATTCCTGCTATGGTCTTGCCTCAGATGTTTCCATCAGTGGGTTTTTGAGTAAGGTATGTAGATGGTTAATTGTAATAAATTCTTCATTTGTTTTTCTCTTTGTACACATATATATAGTTCTAGCTAATATATTAATTTTGTGAACTTGGAGTTGATGCTTTATGTCGGTAGTGATGCCTGAAAGTCAGATGCCTCAGACTCTATAGGGGGGCATGACATTCCATCGAATGATCCCGTCTTTGGTGGAGGGATTCATGATGCTACACAGTTGGAAGGCCACTCTTATATAGAACCCATTGTCATATCTTACACTGAGGTAAACATTTTAAAGTTTTAGTTTTTTAATACTTGTTAATTTGTTAATTTCCACATAGTTTACATGTTATTTCACTAATGCTATATACGGTCTAATATTTACAACTATTAAACTTGCAGATGGTAGATACTTCACTGGGACAAGCCAATGTGGAGGTAGCATCCATGGTCGTATTGTCCGAGGAAACATCTGGGCTCTAGGTAAACAATTAAAAATGTCATTTTTTAAATAAATGTCTGTTCGTTGAATCATGCATGTCTAACTACATGAACACTTGCTGACTATAGGAACCAACTGAGACATCTGGACCATTTCCTATATTTGTATCTCCTCCTAGGACATTTGTGACCAAGGGCTGTGTGTATGTGAGGCGGCCTACTCCTAGAAAGACTCCAGTTTCCCATGACCATTGGCTTACTGACACCATGGTAATGTATATCCTTTGATGATATTTGTTATTAAAAATTATGTTGTGTCGGTCGTCCCTATCTACCATTACACCTTTGTGTCAATTTAGACTCATTTGATATACCATTTTATATCACTTCCTATGTCAGTTTCATGTCGAGGATGTGGGAGGCATGATGGCTCTCCTCCGACAATTTTATTTATGTCGACATCATCTCATCATCCAAGAATTAGAGTTAGAAACTATTCGGTACCTTGGAGCCTGCATGCCTCAATGGCAGGTTTCCTCACTTTCGACAGTAGGTTTACCTCATTAACCTCTGATCGAATGATTCCATGAATGTTATACTCCAACTAATTTATTTTCATTCTTTGGGATGTACTAGTGATGCCTGCGGCATCATCGTCATCATTGGTGATTTCCATCACACTTGTTAAAAGTTCACATCATTGACCGGTAATCAAGTGGTTTGTACCATGTTTGACTTCAACACATTGTAATCACATGGTAATATTCATATCAATTTGGGAATGGGCAGAAGACCCTGGGTTGTTCTGGTGTCTTACTATTACACCCATGTTGCAATGGAGATTTTTTAGTTGGTCCCCACACAGATTTTATGATGGAGACCTCATTGATATACTATCACACAGATCCACTCTTGTTTTGGTCATGGCTGTGTTATTATCTCATCATCGATCTACGCTTGTATTTTAGTATCCATGATTGTGTCCAGTCATTCAGATATGGATCCATGTTGTATTTTGGTGGCCATATCATTGATCAGTATCAACATGGATCTGCAATGTATTGGTCAGCAACTTTGCTATGAGTCATTGCGATGATGAAATTATTGTACTACAGAAGATCCTTGGTTATTGTTGACAAATTTCCAACCAACGGTTTCTTTCCTTGATCCTTTATACTTTATCCATCAAATTATTTAACCTATCATGTTAATCTAGCTTCATACTTTGGGTGGCATTCTGCTACACGGAAATTTTTTACTCGTCATGATTGCGAACCATGTGCAGTCTATCCTTTCCTAAATACATGAAGTATTTAACCAAAATCCTTAGAAGATGAGTAATGAGGTTTTTTCCTTATCAAAACCCTATTTAGAGAAATCAACGCACCTTTCCTTCTAACAAAGTGTGTCTTTTCTTGATCGACACACCTTGGTCTACTACAAAGCACATCATCGACACATGTTGCTAGTGTCTAGGGGGTGTTAGTGCCTGTACGAAGGGAAAAAATAGAAGTTTCAAGAAGTCTCTTGAAGGAAACCCTTGTGGAGGCTTATCTCTTCCATATAGGGGGGATCTTACTCATATCCCAACTTAGTAGCATCTTACCTCCTCCATCTCTCTAATCCTCTCCTCTCCTCCTCATCTCTTTTGGCCTATAAATAAAGCTCCTCTTCATGGGATAGGGGGGTTAAAATGAGGGTAACCAAATGCTATAGAAATTGAGCCAGGAGTCCATTCTTCCATGATTGGCAAATTAAGGCAAGGTTCCATTGGAAAGGATCTTCAACACCAAGGATTCATTCGTTGTAGTTCTTTCGTCTATACTAATTAATACATCAATGTCTTTCTTTCCCATAAATGATGTGTAATTTCATTTGTTGTAGTTCTCCTTGGTCAATTGCTTAGATGTATCATGTTATCTTGTAGTCTCTTGTCTTTGTCCTGTTGAATCTTTTGCAGGTAATCTCTTAATCAACAAGAAAGAGTGTGAAAGATTCAACTCACAAGGACGACCTTCATAAATAAGGTATGGAATTGACTCTTTGCATTCAAGTAATTTTATAGATTTAGGGAAAGGTTTTCATTCTTGTTTTGCTTTGTTCTAGATCCGAACCATTCGGACTAGGGAGATCGGTTGGTGTTCGCACTGACAGATTTATCCATAAACAGATCCTCATTGGAATATATTATGTAAAGTAGACTCAATTTAAGTATGATTATGGTAATAGTAGGGTTACATTGTCATGTTGCGAGGAATGTTAGAACATACCCAAAACAAAATGAAATTGTGTGTTTCTTTGAGATGATTGTTTTTTGTAATGAAATATATGGTATAAGTGGGAATTATATTTATACTCTTTGTTTAAAATGCATTATAAAGATTACTCAATCACCTACATTATAGGAATAAGTTATGTTTTCCATGTATATATATATATATTTTAATTCCTGAATTTACAGTTTTTGAGGTTGTTACATATTTAGAAGAGGCAAGTTGTACTTGCATGACTTTGGTTGGTTTAATCATCATCCTTATTTTCTATTAAGATGATATTGTTCTTATGGAAATGAATCCCTATGTTTTCGACAAGCAATTAAAAATTCTCAAGCATTTTTTTCTCTAGCATGGGTATGATTGTTAACAATGGGGCTAGTGCGAGGTAATACTACTCAATTATGACACGTTAGTTGCAATGGAAACCTATAAAAACATAAATATCATCACTAAAAATAAACATTAGAGGTACATGCACAACAATTTAGAACATAGTATAAAAAGATAAAATGTAGACAATCCAATTACCTTCTATAATATAAAACGTTTATTTATGGAAAATTAGTAGAACTCCAAGAAACCGATGTTATTGTAAGATCGGTATGTTATTTTTTTCCTAAAACATAATGCATATGCTTTTGTTAAGCCATGCATTTGGTATGTAAGCATTGAATTTTTTCCAAACAAAAAACTACAGTTGTAGATAACAAGTCGATCTTGTGTGACACTATTTTTCCATAATTTTTAATGTTGATTTTATATTTTTTTTTAAATTACGAAATTTAGTGAATTTCTAGAGTGAGAAGCTGAAGTGTTACGCCTAGCTATGAGGGTCTTAACAAAATCAATGAACTTTTTGTGGGTGTGTATTTCTTCGTATGTACTTGTTCAAGTTCTTTTTTATTTTCAAAATAGGTGAACCAATCAAAAGTTTTAAAGATAATAAGAGACCTATGTTCTTTTAATAAATTTTACATATGAATAAAAAATAAAAAATAGTGATGTCTTCCTAAAATATATATATATTTCAAATCTACATAGAGATCTCTATAGTATGTGCAATTTCATTCGCAACAAACATGTAGAGCATATGAAAAATTGATGTTGAAAAATAGGGAAATGAAAAAACGGATGTGTTTTGTTCATTGTAGGCCCAACCTATAGTTTTGACAATTTGAACCTAAAACCAAAGTGGACAACTGATCTTCCATGTAGGTGGAAAAATTCATTTGCACCATTTAAAAAATAAATAAAATGTGCAGGTGTTTATAAAAATGCATTTGAGTTTGTTTTTAAAAATAATGCACATGTGTTATTAACGTACACAAATTAATTTTACTTCCCTTTTAACCCCATCTCTCTCTCTAACCCCAACTCTCTCTCCCATTTTCCCTAACTCCCTCCTCTATGACTACCCCTCTCTCCATCCCTCTCTTTATCTAACGCCTACCCTCCTCCCCCCAACCACTAAATCCCCATATATCTATCTATCTCTCTCCCCTCCTCCCCCTAATCCTAACCTCATCCCCTTTCTCTCTGTCCTACTCCTCCAACCCCTAACTAACCACCTTTCTCTCTCCCCTCTTACCTCTATCACTTTTTCCCTCTCTGTCTCCTCTTATACCACCCCCTTCTCCCTAATTTACCTCATCCTACCCAAACCCATAACCCCCAATATATATGTCTCTCTCACTCTCACAACCCCCCTCCTTACCAAACCTTAAAACCACCCCTCTCTATTTCTAGATCTCTCTCACTCTTTTGCAACCCCCTCCTCTCCCCTAAACCTAATCCCCTCCAGCTCACTCTCTCTTTCTCCATTTATCCTCCTCTCCCTTCCCCAATTCCTCACTCCCCCCCCCTCTCTCTCTCTCTCCTACTCCCCCTACCCCTAATCCCCCCTCTCTCTCTATGTCTCTTCTAATCCCCCTCCCTCTACCACTGACCTCCCCCATTCTCTCTCTCTACCCCCAAACCCCCTACCCCCCTTTACTTTCCATTTTTCTCTTTTAACCCATTTGATCTCTCTCTTCCATTATCCATAAACCCTTTCTTCCCTAACCCCCTCTCTCTATCTAAACCCTCTCCTCCTCCCCCCAAACACTAGCATCCCCATCTATCTCTCTCTCTCCCTCCCTCCCCTTACCCCTAAACCCATCACCTATCTCTCTCTCTCTCCCTATTCTAACCTCAACTCCCAACCTCTCTCCCCTCCTATCCCCACCCACCCTCTCTCTCTCCCCATTATACCCCGTAATCTCTCTCTCTCTCTCTCTCTCTCTCTCTCTCTCTCAACCCCCTTCCCCAAAACCCTAACATCCCCCCAATTTGTCTCCTTCTTATGTAACCCCCCTCCTCCCCCCTACACCTAATCACCTCCCACCTCTCTCTCTCTCTCTCTCTCTCTCTCTCTCTGATTCATACACACAAACCCCCAATTCTCACCCCCTACACCTCCCCCTCCCTCCCCTCTCTCTTTCCTACTCTCCCTACCTCTAACCCCCCCTCTCTATATATCCTAATCCCCCACCCCATACCACTAATATACTCCCCATCTCTCTCTATCTCTCTCTCTCTATCTCTCCCTCTCTCTACCCCCTATCACTACCCCTTCCTCTCTTTCCCTTTCTCTTTCCAACTCCCCCTACTCCCCCACCTACACCTCCCTCTCTTTCTCTGTTTGTCTCTCATGATAAACACCCATCTATGTCCCTCTCTCTCTATCCCCCCTACTCCTCTTGCTACCATTGACTCCCCTCCTCTCTCTCCCTCCCATCCTCTCGCTAGTCCTTACTAAACCTCTCTCTCGCTCTCTCTCTTCCCTACTCCTACAGCTACCCCTAACCCCCATCCCTCTCTCTCGACTTCCCCCATAATATCCCCATATCTCTCAACTAATCCCCTTCCTGCTACCACTAACCACTCTTTCCCTCTCTTCCCTACTCTTCCCCCTACCCTTAACCACCCCCCTTCTCTCTCTCTCTCTCTCTTTCTCTCTCTCTCTCTCTCTCTCTCTCTCTCTCTCTCTCTCCATAAACCCCTCTCTCTCCCATACTCCCCCTACCCCTAACCGCCCTCTCTATCTCTCATAATCCCCCTACCACTATCTAGGCCCCAATATCTCTCGCTTTCTCTCTTTGTGTCTCTCTCTAGACCCCCCTCCTCCCAACCCATATTATATCCCTCTCTCTCTCTCTCTCTCTCTCTCTCTCCCCCCTACTCCTCCACCTACCCCCAACCCTCTCTATCAAAGCCAACCCGCTAACACCCCCCCTCTCTCCTAATCCCCATCTCGTTACCAATAACCACCCTCTCGCTCTCTCTCTCTCTACCCCTAGATACCCCCCCTCTCTCCCCTATTCTCCCTACCCCAAATCCCCCCTCTCTACCTCTCCTAATCCCCTTGGCCCTACCACTAACCACATCACCAATCTCTCTCTCTCTCTCTCTCTCTCTCTCTCTCTCTCTCTCCTAATCCTACTACTAACCACCCCCCTACTTTGTCCTTCTCTCTATCTCTCTCTACCCTTAACCGCTACCACTAACCACACTCTCTCTCTCTCTAAACCCCTAAGTCCTCATCTCTCTCTCTCCCCCTCCTAATCCTACTACTAAACACCCCCCCACTTTGTCCCTCTCTCTATCTCTGTCTCTATACCACTAACACCCTAATCTCTCTCTCTAAACCCCTAAGCCCTCATCTCTCTCTCTCTCTCTCCCCCCTACTCGTCCACCTAACCCCAACCCTCTCTCTCAAATCCAACCCCCTAACACCCACCCTCCTCTCTCCTAATCCTCATCCCCTTACCATTAACCACCCTCTCTCTCTCGCGCGCGCGCTTTCTCTCTCTCTCTCTACCTTTAGCTACCCCCTCTCTCTCTCTCTCTCTCTCTCTCTCTCTACCCCTAGATAACCCCCCTCTCTCTCTCCCCTACTCTCCCTACCCCAAATCCCCCCTGCTCTCTCCTAATCCTCATCGCCTTACCATTAACCACCCTCTCTCTCTCTCTCTCTCTCTCTCTCTCGCTTTCTCTCTCTCTCTCTACCTTTAGCTACCCCTGCTCTCTCTCTCTCTCTCTACCCCTAGCTAACCCCCCTCTCTCTCTCCCCTACTCGCCCTACCCCAAATCCCCCCTCTCTACCTCTCCTAATCCCCTCCTCCCTACCACTAACCACATCCCCAATCTCTCTCTCTCTCCCCCCTAATCCTACTACTAGCCACCCCCCCACTTTGTCCCTCTCTCTCTCTCTCTCTCTCTCTAAACCACTAACACCCCGATCTCTCTCTCTCTCTCTTTGTCTATAAATAAAAAATAAAAGTAATTTTATACATTTTCTAAAAAATTGTTTTGACTATAATTATATAGTGATATAATATTAAAAACTTATTAACAATAAGAAAATATTAAAAGATTATAAACACCATTACAGTGATTTTCCTTTTACATCTATAAATAAAAAATGGTTTTATAATTTTATAAAAAAAATTATTTATGTTACATTACATAGATAACTTAAAACTAAAATCTATTTAAAAAATTAACGTAATAATAAAATCTACCAAGAATAATAAAATATTCGAAAGAGCACTGAAAAAACCCATATTAAAAATGAGGGAGGAAATTAAAATAACTGAAATAATAAAAAAATATTTTCAAATAAACCTTGATTTAAGAAATGATTAACAATACCTTTAATTAATTATACTACTTCTCAGAGATATAAATCTTAAAACCACTTAAACTAAGCTAATAAACCCTAACCCTAAGGAGCAAAACCATCATTCATGAGCAGAGAATGGAAAAATTGAAAGAGCATAGACCTTCCGCTGGGTTTCTACCTCTCGCAGGATACCCATAAGAAGACACAGAGATGTAGCTGCATGCACGTCATAATATCATCTATCCTTGGTTAAGAACTAATTAATTGGATACAAAATTTAATTAACAGAAATATCATGGAACATGAATGCTGCACTATAAATGGATTGAAAGGCTAGGAATAGCATGGAATTCTTTGCTATATTTGATTTTGGTTATGTCCTTAAATTCCTCAAGCGCTGTTGCGTTATGTTAAGAGTTGTTGGTCTTATTTAATTAAAATTAATTTTAAAAATTCAACAACAAAAAAATTAAACTATAACTAAGAACATTTTTCCGTCTTTTAATTTTGAATTTATGTAAGCAATCACTGAAACAAACAGAGAGAAATAATACAAACCTGGAGAATATTGAATCGAATCCCTTCATTTGCCCCGATGGAGCTGAAAACCTCCCCCAAAATTAGAAAAACTCACTGAATCCCTTCCTTTTTGTTATCTCCATATAAGATTATGCCCTTTCTAAACTGGTAGACCTGAAAGGAAAAAAACAATGAAAAACCAAATCAGATGAAGTAAAAATTCAATTGAAATATGCTATGCATTTTACAAACAAAAATCAAATCTCTATATTACGAGCTTTGTCAATAAGCGGATAGTAATCATCGTTCCACCAATCTCACAAGTAACGGAAAATATTGCTTCATAGTAATCATCGTTCCACCAATCTCACAAGTAAAGGAAGATATTGCTTCATAATTTTTCGTGAAGAGCCTTATCAGGTAGCTTGATGGAAGTCATGCCGCGGCCGATCTTTGTCCAGAGAGAATGACCAACGAATCCAGTTGAGCTCCTCCAAAATAGTTCTCCACACACCACACAACTATGAGAGGAGCAGTCTCATGAATTCATGATAGCAGAAAAAACAAAAGAAATATGAAATGTTAACAACCATTTGGGTTTCTTCTACAACCTTTCATTTAGGGTTTCGACATTCCATTTTGTATCTCAACCTTTTAACGGTCAGTTTTTTGTGCTTTTTTGAACACCAGCTTTTCTAACGTTTATGTTTACAAGTGTAGTTTTGGTTGGGCCTACACAAAACCGCTAAGGAAACGGTCAGCTTTTTGTGCTTTTTTTAACACCAACTTTTCTAACGTTTATGTTTATGAGTGGAGTTTTGGTTGGCCTTACACAAAACGACTAAGGAAAATACCGCTAAGGAAACGGTCAGTTTTTTGTGCTTTTCTAAAAGCCAACTTTTCCTACGTTTATGTTTCTGAGTGTAGTTTTAGTTGGGCCTGCACAAAACCGTTAAGGAAAATAGGTTTGTAATTAAATTCAATTCACGATTCGAGGAGATGGTTTGTATTTATTATTTCTATATGAAATTTTGATTTTTATATGGTTTGTATTTATTATTTTTATATGAAATTTTAATTTTTATAATAGATCTTAATTTTTAGTTATTTCTAAATTTTACAAATAAATTTATTAAGTATATATTATATTTTTTTAGTCATCTTTAAATTGGAAAATGATTGTGCATATATACACTACATTGTTTGAAAATATGTGGTATATTTATTTATGATGAAAAGTATGCTACATTTTAAGTTAAATCTTTACAGTGGACATTAATTGTATGGAGAGTAGTGAGATACTTACAACTCAATAAGAAGGGATGCTATAAAAAATAAATAAAAATGCAAATTATGTGGACTTAAACAATAAAAATGTAAATGATGTCCACTTAAATAACAAGAAAGAAATTATATATCAAGAATCTATATGTAATTTTTCTCTTAATGTGTAAAAAAATTGAGATAAAAAATTACACCTTAAAAAAATTGGATCCCTTTCGGTGCTTCATAAATCTCGTTTAAGATGGATTTATGGTGGTCTTTAGTCATCTCTAAATTAGACAAATAAAATGAATATTTAACCATTTGTAAATTAGACAAGTGAATGTATCATGTATACACTATTTGTTTAAGAAATGAAATATCAAATGAATCCAATACTTTGCCATTCATACTAAAATTCCATTGAACATGATATAATCTCAAAAGCAAGCACCCCCCCCGCACACACACACACATATATATATATTCATTTCATCTAAAGGAAATAGAATGAGTGATTTCCAATAACAATTGGATTTGCGAAAAAATTAACTCTTTCAAATCATAACCATTTTTTTTAATTTATTCAAAATTATAATAATAATTTTTTTTTTAATCTTACCCAAAAAAAATGAAAATAATTATATTTCACTAAAACTACTAATACAACAATATAATGATTAAATATGATTATACTTATTACTAAAATCACACAATGAATACAATTCCTTATATTACTCTATCTATAAGTATATAATGACTAAAAGTCATTATAATTTAAATAACTAAAACCATTATAGAACATCAAAATAAAGATTATAATTACTAATCATAACTAAAAAAAATAAACATGAAAATAAAGTTTTAATATTCTTACATGTAATAAATTAAAATGTTCATTGGTATATGTGGATATTAGTGGCCACTAACCTCATGGACTACTTTAAAATGGTTCTACATGTTAATAGTGCTACTAGATTGTGAATTGTGAGCACATTTTTTAGGCATTTTCCATGGGTGTTTGACAATTACAAAGCCCATAATATTTGATTGGGTGGTCTACAAACACATAAAGTATAAAATAATCTTTGTAGTGGTTTAAGAAAAACTTCAAATAGAGTTTTGTATGTGAAATTTATGGCCCTTGTATGTTGATGTATCAAAATAGGTTGATCCTTGAGACCTTGTTCCTTTTGTCACCTCATCTCATAGGGTTAGGGTTTTAAATCCTTACTCTTTTTTGCTCTTGAGGTTTTACACTTTATGTTAAGAGAAATTTTTTCCCTCTTATAACAATCTCTTGTAATTGATCATCGCAAAAACATGTCTCTCAATAAATAAGTTGCCACCATTCTAGCCATTGCATATAGCAATGTTTTTTTTTTCTATTTCACTCATTAATAGAATTTCGGTTTCATTGTAATATTGTCATCTATGGAATAACTCTATGCTATTCAATCTATATTTATATCTTCATTTCATTCTCCACATAATTTGAATTATCCATCAACGTTGATTACATTTCTTAAAGTCTCATTTTATTTTCTTTAAATAAATCAAGAAGAAAAAACTACCCTGTTTGCAAGAAAATTTGTAAAAATTATAGAAATTGTTTTGAGTTCATGTTCCTAAAAAAAATGTAGGTGGACCCTTTTGGTGGTTAAAAAATCAACATGATACACCACCAAAATATGTACAAAGTGCCTTGCTATCGAAAGTAATGGTTTTGTGTGGAAAGCCATTTGGTGGGAACCTGACTTTCTTCTTGTGTCTTTGATCCATGCTATATAGTATTTGAACTAGTGGCTTGATTCCATTCAAATCTTGTTTCGTGAGTCAAATTTTAATTCACAAAGAAGTCTTGTAGGAACCATGTGCACCTACATAGAAAAACTTAGTAAAATTGTAGATTTGGCACAAAACTCATCTGTAAGGCTTCCAATGACAATAAGGCATATACTATAATTATATGAAGTTGAACATCAAACTTCTGTGCATGGATTCCTCAATATCATTGATTCCATCATTTAATGCACCATTCTTGTTATCCATGATGTCTAGATTTTGGCACAAAAACTCTAAATTATGTGATACAATTATGCATTTTTCCTTATTATGCTATAAATAATTGCTTTAAACGTATCCCAACTTCACTATGATATGATTTTAAAACCTATTCTCAATTTATTTGTAGCATTACCCTATGTAAATGTCACTAGGCCTTTTATGACTTGCCAATGAGCTATATAGCTCTATGTAAAATCTTACATTTGTCAATAAATGACTATGTGATCTATTAGTCTTTTGATATCACCTTCGAAAATGAATCTAAAAACAAACACATGAGGCATAAAGACATGCTAAATTTTGAAATGGCATAAGCATTCAACCAACCAAAGCGCATTCATGAGCCCAAATATCTCCATGCATAATTAAATTTATGTAAGAAAAATGCAATTAACATTAAATCACATTAGACCTAAACTTTATAAAATAACCTTTTATGAACAATTAGGAATATGTTTTGTGCAATGAATCAATCTTGGAGCATGACCCAAAAACATTAGTTTGCATGCAATTATGAGGTGAGAGTGATTATTCATTATGCTCAAGATCATCATCAACGAAATCAAGGATATCATCAAATTAAAAGAGATTATAAATCTTGTTGAGAATGAAAATTAAGACCAAATTTATAAATAATAGGGGTTACCAAGTATGCTAACTTGGGGTTTGGTTGAGGCCTCAACAATATCATGAATTCGATCATGAAAATATGGTACACAGTGGGATATGTGGTTTTTTTCTCATAGTACAACAAATCCCACTCCATTATTTGAGAAGATGTTGAAAATATTTCACTTTAACCTTAACCTTTTTAAAATGCACAACGATATACACAGAGAGTTTGACACATATTTAGAATTTCACCATACCATGAAAATACTTGCAAATAAATAACTAAATTGAAAGAAACATCACTATTCTTTTCCATAACCAAAATATTATCTCACCTCTAACAAGCACCCATGATGAATAAAATTAAATGGTCTAGGGAAGTGGTCACCTAACAAGTCAACCTTCTAGGTGATGGAAGCAAGGATATAAGGCTATCATAGTGATTATGAGTTCTACACACCCATGTAAGTCAACCTCTTAGCCACAAGTATCCATCCCATAATTATACATAAGATGGAAGTTATTTTCTTAGGTTTTAGTGTGTCAATTTCTAGATGCCATAAAGCTAGAATAACCAAGTTTCTTGTGTATATTTCAAAAATTATAGTTTATTTAAAGGGCTCTAAAGGAACACATGATTTGGAAATGGGAAATGTTCATGGTGTATCGCGTTCTTAGAAATTGCATATTTTCAACCCCTAAGCATTTAAAACCTATATGGATTGATAGTATGACAAAGTCGCTATGTAGTCAACATGAATTAAGAAACCCTTACTAGAATCAAAGTAAACTAGTTTTTCTCATAGAGAAGGGTGTGATGATGCTACTAGTAGATCCTCTTCGGTCCTTTCATAAAGTTTGTCAAAGTGAAACAAATTGTCAATGAATCCTCTCAATTGTTTCACTTAGATTTATAAATCACATGCTATGCATTCAATGCAATCTATATTGTTTACTTGTTAATTGCAAGGTGTGAATAAATGAAACTTTTCTGACTTCTTGGCATTCTACCACATTCAAAACCCCACCTGTAAGCCAAGGGACATCTAGAATTTCATGAACTAACTAATGAGCTAGACATCTATTCTATCCCTTGCATCATTGGAGTTGCAAATGATGGCTATCCCTAGGAGTCAATTATCAAGATTAAGAAAAATCCATAGTACGTTTTGTGAGGGGTCAACTACAAGTCAACCATTGCATCGACTAATTGAGGGAAAACTAACACTACAACACTCTCTTTTCCTTCAAGATGATTAGAATATATATATTTTGAGCTCCTGATGTTGTAAATCACATCTTGCCAAAAAGAGATTATGTGAAAACCATAGAAAAGAATGAAGAAAGAAAACCCAAAACTTATTTATTATCATTATGTTAGAGAAAATACTCGTATAGAGGTCTACAATGAGAAAGTCAAACATCACTATCAAACTTTTTGGAGCACAAATTTGTGTCTTTTTCGAATATATTTAGTAATTAATATACCTAGGGATTTGTACCCTTTTAGAATTTATAGAGGTGCACTATTATGGGGCAGTTTGATCCTCATGATGGTTGTCCTCATTATACATCAAATCATCCATGTTTAGTTTCAAAACTGTCCTAGTTGTCTCAACAAGATGAGGGAAAGAAGTGTGGAAAACAAAATGGGAAACCAACTTTTCCTTATTAGGAATCTAATATTTTTTCATAACAAGATATCAATATGTAGAAGGTACCGCAATGAGCAAGCGCAAATATCCAAAAACGTTTCTTCAGTAAGGGGCTATCAGAAATATGGAATAATATCTATAAGATGAGTCAACTAAACTTCTTCTTCGTGCAAGGGAGGTTCATAGAGTTTTAATTTACTCACATTGATCGCATTATAAATAACAAGATGGAAAGAAAAAATATAGCCTATAAGCATTATCATTGACTTATTGGATAATAGTATATGGACCACACTTGAGAGATTTCATCTTATGAGGGCATTGGTCTTTAAACTGTTGTTTTCCCGACTACAACTAAACATTGTCCACACATGGTCCACAACTTGGAAGTGCATGGGAACTCAATGATAACCCTAAAAATCCTTATAACATTCGTAGGATGCTTAGGTTGTCTCGGTTACTTTCTCATCAATCTAGGCCAAATTATTCAAAAAAGAGGATGTTTTATGTTGGTTATATTAGCTTGTGAGAAGAGGATGGATGTTGGAGAGTGATATGTAGTTGATATGGGGTGATAGGTTAGTACATATAACATTTCTTAGGGTGAAAATTTTGTAAAACGGTCGGCAAAGTGATTGTAGTTATGTTTCAAGACTTGTAAGTAGGTGTCACAATGTTTATTGTAAGTAGGTGTCCCAATGTTTATTATCAAAATTAAGGTTTCTTAAATAAGGTATTATAATTTTAAAAAGGTAAATTTTTTTTATTGAATATATATATATAGAATGGTTATATAAGACATTTAACATAAAAATAATACAATTTTAGCCTGAATAGAAAAGCTATCAAAGATATGTCTAAGCTGCATATTCCCTTTGTGTCCAATTTAGAGATGGCTAAAGTTCAAAGGCCTCTCTAAAAGTAGGATTCAAAATTTCACAATAAAACATTATTTACAAACCACTCCGTTTAGTTTTGAATTCAATTTCAAAATTCAAAACATTATTTACAAACCACTCCATTTAATTTTGAATTCAATTTCAAAATTCATTTTTAAAATTTTTTGGAAAGACACTTCTAACGGTTCCATTCAGTTTTGAATTCAATTTCGAAATTAATTTTTAAACATTTTTGGAAAGACACTTCTAACGGTTACATGCCGAAAGTAGAAAATTTACTCATTAAAAAAGCTAAAAGGCATTTGAAAAAATCAAAGTTTGGTAAGGAAAAATGTGACCGTTAAGAAAGCTAAAAAGCATAAAAAATTTAACGTTAAACCGTTGCGTTATCTAAACCCTATATACATGTGGTAGAAGAAACCTAAATTGCATGTTGCATTATCTGGAATTTGTTTTTTTGCTGCGCACTCTCCGTTTAAAGAGAAAAACTTTGACGATCTCGTAAATATCTTCATCAAACTGGGCGTTAGTGTTGGGAGCCATGGAATCGAATTGTGCTTTTTAGGGTTTAGACTCAGTGCGTTCCAAGGTTTCACGGAACTATTTATGTATGGCATCTGTGAAAGGTAGAGACAACGACATGGCAATTTATCAAGCATTTTTGCGTACTTATATTAAATAAATATTGGCAACTCTATGATCAAGAGATTTGATTTGATTTTTGTTAGCATATCTCGTTATTTCAATTCAATATTTACTTTCATCTGGTTTTGCAGTCTCTACCATGAAGATAACAAAAAGGAAGGGATTCGATTCAAGCTAGAGGTACGATTTCGTAACATTACTGCGAAAAACTTATGTTCTTTTCAATGTTTTCAATTCTCTGCTCAAGATTGATTGGATTCGAGTTTTTACACTCTTTTTTATCAGCTTTTTAAGATGGAAATTAGTTGAGCAAATTAGGTGTAAATGGTGTCAACCAGCTTAATTTAAAGTTTCCGTCAACCTGTAGATTATAATCTTACAACCTTAGCTCACAAATTTGCTCCGTAAAAGGGTTTCACTGATTAATTTTCCAAAGCTTATGAATCTGGCTGTTATCCATCACCGGTCTGAAGGTCTGAATCGATGGTAGTTGTAATAAACGAACCCTTTGCATAACTGAAATTTCTGGTTAATTAATTTAAATTTAAACAGATGTGTGTATTTCAGATACCAAATTAATTGAAGTGGTAAGACAGCTAGCTCTATTGGCATTTTGGTTACAAATTTAATTTAAAATTTCTCAAAAAAAAAAAAAAAAATCGTGTAGGTTAGAATTTTACCCCAATTGCTTGTTCAAACCACATTTCACTAATTTTCTCCTTAAAACGGTTTCATTCATTAATTTCCCAAAGCTTATGATTCTACTTTCCCACTAATTTTCTCCTTAAAAGGGTTTCATTCAAGGTCTTGGGCGAGGCTCACTTTCCCACTAATTTTAAATAGAAAAAATGATCGTTGATTACGTACCTGTCACGCTAAACAGACCAAACGTGACGAGTGTTTTTCTGGCCAGGTGTACCATGGATGATTCAGTATTAGTACCCTCAGAATTTAGATTTGGATTCATATATAGGAATAAAAAATAAAATGCACAAATTTCATTTAAGTCTTGGTTGAACCGAAACTATCTAAACTATGTATTTAAAACTCTTTTAAATTGGTATATTATTTTTTCGAAAATATGAAATACATCATATAAAAAATCTCTTAAACTTGTATTTTATTAGTTTGTTGTGATATAACTAGCATAGATCCATCTTAAACCAGTATTTATCAAGTACCTAAAGAGATCTAATTTCTTGAGGTGTATTTTTTTTTTTAAATTTAAACTCAATAAATTTGATCTCTCTTGATTGATAGATCTGGTTTAAGTTTTAAATTTTTAATATTTTATTTTATGAACCAACATGGATTTTTTTTAAATACTTTCCATAATTAGCTTTGTTGAATGTTTGTGGAGTAACAAAATAATACAAACAAAACAAAAAAGCATAATACAAAGTAAAAAGTAATAAATATTATGTCGGCCATAAACAAAAACCAATGATACAAAGTAAAAAGTAAATATGAGGGAGATCGTGTAATTTCTATTTCTTATGTTGGGTATAGTAATTTATTTTTACTAGTTCTCCTTGAATATCTCCTTGAGTGCAATACCTAAGCCGAGGTGTACTTTGTATTATTTTGTTACTCGACAAACAAACAGTGGACAAGACAAACTCGAGAAACACTCTAAAGTGTCATATTTACTTTTTACTTTGTATTAAAAGTAAAAAGTAAAGTGTGTAGTTTAAGTCTCATATTTACTTTTTACTTTGTATTATTATTTTTTATTTATTTACTTTTTACTCTGTATTATTATTTTTTGTTTATGGCCGACATAATATTTACCACCTAATCCTAAGCTCTAATTCTCTAGTTTAAGTCTCATATTTACTTTTACTTTGTATTATTCTTTTTTGTTTATGGTCGACATAATATTTATCGCTTTTTACTTTGTATGATTCTTTTTTGTTTACTTTGTATTATTTTGTTACTCGACAAACAGACACATGTCACAAGATCTCCCTCATACTGGGTTGTACAGAACCTCTCGGCGCAATAATATTTTAATATAGGGGATTTGGTGAACATAGGATTAATACTTTTTATATAAAATATAACATATAAAGCATGTCTCCAAGAGAGAGGGCGTTAGGGAGAGAGACACATAGAGATGGGCGGTGGTAAGTGGTAGGGGGATTAGGAGAGACAAAGAGATAGGGGGGTTAGAGAGAGAGGGGGGGGGTTAGAGAAACAGTAGAGGGATTTGCGGGAGAGAGAGAGAGAGATCCGAGGGGGTTGAGGAGAGAGAGAGAGAGAAGGTGCAATGGAGCAAAGAGAGAGAGAGAGAGAGAGAGAGAGAGAGAGAGAGAGAGATTTGAGCGGGTGGGGGGATGGGGTGGATATTAGGGGCAAGGTGCGGGAGGGAGGTTGGGGGAGAGAAAGAATTAAAGTTCAACGGGGTTATAGGTTTAAGGAGGAGTAGGGTGGTTAGAGAGAAGGGGGGTGTAGTTGAGGAGTTGGTCGGGGTTGGAGAAAGAGAGAAATGGGGTGTGATTGGATGTAGGGGGGTGGGGAGTAAGAGAGAGAGAGGGGGGGGGCTTAGGGATAGGGGGTGTACGAGGGGCATTATGAAGAGAGAGAGAGAGAGAGAGAGAAGTGGAAATAGGGGGCTTAGGGGGAGAAGAGGGGTGGGGGTTAGGGATATAGGTGGAGGTGTAGGAGAGAGAGAGAGAGAGAGAGAGAGAGAGAGAGAAGGGGAGGAGTTGTGGGGGAGATAGACACAGAGAGAATTAGTTGGGGAGGGTTAAGGGTTTGGGAGGAGTAGGGTGGTTAGAGAGAAGGGGGTGTAGTTGAGGAGTGGGGGGGTTGGAGAGAGAGAGAGAAATGGGGGGTGGTCAGTGGTAGGGCGGTGGGGAGTAAGAGAGAGAGAGAGAGGTGGTGCTTAAGGATAGGGGGTGTAAGAGGGGCATTATGAGGAGAGAGAGAGAGCATTTGTAATAGGGTTTCTAAGGGGAGAAGAGAGGTGAGTGTTAGGGGTATAGGTGCAGGAGTAGAGGAGAGAGAGAGAGAGAGAGAGAGAGAGGTTAGTTGTAGGGGGAGGAATAGTGGGGGAGATACATATATAGATAGATAGAACAAGGAGGGGGGGGTTGGTTAGGGGGTGAGGCAGGGCATCATGGTGATTAGGGGTAAGGGAGAGGAAGGGGATTGGGGGAGATAAAGAGATATAGATCAAGTTGTTTAGGGGGTAGTAGGGAGGTTAGAGAGAAGGGTGGTTATAGTTGAGGATAGGAGGGTTTCGAGGTAGAGAGAGAGAGATGGGTGGTGGTTAGCGATAAGGGGGATGGGGAGTAGCAGAGAGAGAGGTGGGGTTAAGAGGTAGGAGTAGTAAGAGGGGGGGTAGAGAGAGAGAGAGAGAGAGAGAGAGAGAGAGAGTTTAGTGCAAGGGGAGTAGGAGAGAAGGAGTGGGGGAGGGTGTACAGATTGAGGAAAGAGGAGTGGGGGGGTTAGGGGTAGAGAGAGAGAGGAGGGTGGCTAGTTTTATGGGGTGGGGAGTAAGAGAGAGAGAGAGGTGGGGCTTAGGGATAGGGTGTGTAAGAGGGGCATTATGAAGGGAAAGAGAGAGAGAGAGAGAGAGAGAGAGAGAGAGAGAAGTTGCAATAAGGGGTTTAGGGGGAAAAGAGGGGTGGGTGTTAGGGGTATAGGTTGAGGAGTATGGGAGAGAGAGAGAGAGAGAGAGAGGGGGGCTATTTGTACGGGGGATAGATAGAGAGAGGGTTAGTGGGGGAGGGATAAGGGTTTGGGAGGAGTAGGGTGGTTAGAGAGAAGGGGGTGTAGTTGAGGTTTGGGGGGGAGTTGGAGAGAGAGATAGAGATAGAGAGGGAGAGAGAAATGCGGTTTGGTTAATGGTAGGGGGTGGGGGTGTAAGAGAGAGAGAGAGAGGTGGTGCTTAGAGATAGGGGGTGTAAGATGGGAGTTATGAGGAGAGAGAGAGCGGTGGTAATAGGGGTTCTAGGGAGAGAAGGGAGGTGGGGGTTTGCGGTATAGCTGGAGGAGTAGGGGCGAGAGAGAGAGAGAGAGAGAGAGAGAGAGAGAGAGAGGTTAGTTGTAGTGGCAGGAATAGTGGGGGGAGATAGATAGATAGAGAGAGAGAGAGAGAGCGGTAGGCGGGGGGTTGGTTAGGGGGTGAGGTAGGGCATCATGGTGATTTAAGGGTAGGGGGGAAGAAGGGGGTTGGGGGAGACAAAGAGATAGAGATTAGGAGGTTTAGTGGGAGTGGGAATGTTAGAGAGAAGGGGGGATTATAGTTGAGGATAGGAGGGTTTTGGGGTAGAGAGAAAGAGATGGGTGCTGGTCAGTGATAAGGGGGATGGGGGAGTAGGAGACAGAGAGGTGGGGGTCAGAGGTAGGGGTAGTGAGAGAAGGGGGATAGAGAGAAAGGGGAGTTATGAGAGAGAGAGAGAGAGATGAGAGAGAGAGAGAGAGAGAGTTCGGTGCTAGGGGAGTAGGAGAGAAGGAGTGGGGGAGGGTGTAGGGATTGAGGAATGAGGAGGGGGGGGTTAGGGGTAGAGAGAGAGCGGGGGGTGGTTAGTTATAGGGGGTGGGGAGAGAGATAGAGAGAGAGAGACAGAGAGAGAGAGACAGAGAGAGAGAGATTTTAGTGCTAGGGGAGAAGGAGAGAAGGAGTGGGAGAGGGTGTAGGGATTGAGGAATGAGGTGGAGGGGTTAGGGGTAGAGAGAGAGAGGGGGGTTCGTTAGTTGTAGGGGGGTGGGGAGTAAGAGAGAGAGAGAGAGAGGTGGGGATTAGGGATATGGAGTGTAAGAGGGGCATTATGAAGAGAGAGAGAGAGAGAGAGAGAGAGAAGTGGTAATACAGGTTTTAGACTGAGAAGAGGGGTGGAGGTTAGGGGTATAGGTGGAGGAGAGAGAGAGAGAGAGAGAGAGAGAGAGAGAGAGAGAGAGAGGTTATTTGTAGGGGGACAAGTTGTGGGGGGAGAAGAATAGAGAGAGGGTAGTGGGGGGGGGGTTATGTGTTTCAGAGGAGTAGAGTAGTTAGAGAGAAGGGGGGGTGTAGTTAAGGAATTGGGGGGGTTAGATCGAGAGACATAGATAGATAGAGAGAGAGAGAGAAATGGGGGGGGTGGGGAGTAAGAGAGAGAGAGAGAGATAAAATGGGGGGGTGGGGAGGTAAGAGAGAGAGAGAGAGGTTGTGCTTAGGGATAGGGGATGTAAGAGGGGGCATTATGAGAAGAGAGAGAGAGCAGTGCTAATAGGGATTCTAGGTGGAGAAGAGAGGTGGGGTTTAGGGGTAGAGGCGGAGGAGTAGGGGAGAGAGAGAGAGAAAGAGAGGTTAGTTGTAGGGGGAGGAATAGTGGGGGATGGGGGAGGGGGGTGGGGTTGGTTAGTGGGTAAGGTAGGGCATCATGTTGATTAGCGGTAGGGGGAGGAAGGGGGTTGGGGGAGATAAAGAGATAGAGATTAGGAGGTTTATTGGGTAGTAGGGAGGTTAGAGAGAATGGTGGTTATAGTTAAGGATAGGATGGTTTCAGGGTAGAGAGAGAGAGAGATGGGTGGTCGATAGTGATAAGGGGGATAAGGAGTAGGAGAGAGAGAGGTGGTGGTCAGAGGTAGGGGTAGTAAGAAATGGGTTAGAGATAGAGGGGGGGTTATGTAGAGAGAGAGAGAGAGAGAGAGAGAGAGAGAGAGAGAGAGAAAGTGTATTGCTAGGGGAGTAGGAGAGAAGGAGTGGTGGAGGGTGTAGGGATTGAGGAATGAGGAGTGGGGGGGTTAGTGGTAGAGAGAGAGAGAGGGGGGTGGGTTAGTTTTAGGGGGGTGGGGAGTAAGAGAGAGAGAGACAAGTGGGGCTTAGGGATAGAGGGTGTAAGAGGGGTGTTATGAAGGGAGAGAGGGGGAGAGAGAGAGAGAGAGAGAGAGAGAGAGAGAGAGAGAGAAATGGAAATAAGGGGTTTAGGGGGAGAAGAGGGGTGGGGGTTAGGGGTATAGTTGGAGGAGTAGGGAAGAGAGAGGGAGAGAGAGAGAGAGAGAGAGAGAGAGGGTGCTAGACATCTACGTAGAAAACCTATAGACTAGCATTTCTTATAAGTTTGAACAGACAACACCCTTTTTATTCTGACAACATCTTATATACAATCTACTACTAACCATTCATTATTTCCATTACAGCTCGGTTATTTATTAGATAGGATAAATACATGCATTACATAAATCTTGTAGAATGAATCATAGGGCTTAGAGAGCCAAAAATCCCTTTTTCATATTTTATTATTAACCAAAGTATTGTAGATTTATTTATGTTCTAAACCATTATTTCAAATCCAAAATGAAACGCTAAATCCAAACCATGCAGACGCCACACAGAAAATGAAAAATAGTAGTTGCAAAGGGAACATTAAACCTTCACACATATTTTCATTATTTATATATATATAAAAACACAAGTCAAGGGGTCGAACCCCATGGCCTTTCTTTTGCCAAAATGCATCAACATGTAGCTATAGCTACAGACCCCACAATTTCGTAAAATGAGAATTTGGGTATCGACATCAAACATATAATTCTAGAATAAAGACTGGACAAATAATTAATACCAACAACAATACCTACAGGATGCCCACTTGGGCGTTATTGTTCCTTCTTTTTAAACGAAGTCACTACAATAAAATCCAATTCAGAGCCTATCAATCCAAAAACGTAGACAAAGATAAAACCATAGGGTTCTTGATTGCTATCTACAGCACAGGTATAGCATCATTGTGAAACCCTGACACTTTCATTTACATCCCACATGAAAAATTATAAATAGACAGAGTTATAATCGAAATTGAGAAATCATTACAACAAACATAATACTCCCCCGGCTGAATCATTTTGTTCTCTTAAACATTGATAGGAACTAGTTTTGAAACACTGTAGTTTTTATTTTCACACCATAAATATACAAGAACGAATTCTTTGTGTAAAACCTCAAGTTCATGCAGACACAAAACCTACAACGAAGGTGCCAACAATGACCATCAAAACAAGAGTACACTAGTCACAAAGCATCGGGCAAGTAATAAAAATGATCTTCTAAATCTCCATAGAAATTCCATAAAAGTTCCACTTCGCTACATCTCATTAGTACATTTCGAAACCCATAAACTCAAAGCAATCATTGGTCTATCCAGAGGCGACCCTTCCAGGCTTCAAATAGAATGAGTAAGCCAAAAGGCTCATGAAGCCTCCCATAAACAAAACAAAATACACAGTACCCCACCAAAGATGTAAGAGGGCAGAGCACATGGGTATGTAGCTGGACTTACTATTACTAATACACACATCATCTAAAGTCCCGAAACATCCACAGCAACTCACGCAGAGACCTTCGCAGGTACTACCTGTCAAACCAACATGAAAATCTAGGTTAAAACCCTGAGAGATTTAATAGTGAGAGAATGTATTTCGTAAAGGAACACTGAAAGTTCTACATACCTGAGAAGAGTATGGCATTCTTCACCTCACCACCCAAGAAAACGTCAAAGTGCATTGACCATGAGCATAGCTCAGGTCAAGGCACGAAACCACCCGCCAAAAATGCAATACAGGACAGAGCTGAGGTTACAAATGAAAACGCATAGGACATGACCAAGGAAAACCCCAAATCGTTACGAACCCTCACTGGATAGCTTGAAATACACTATACGTTAAGGTGTAGTCAATGTTGCACCAAACCCTGCTTTAATGGAGACTCAAATATTCATGCAAGACTATAGTTTGTGTGTGATAATAGCCACGACTGGCTCGGTATACATGCATTGTTCCAAAGGTCTCCCTACCTTAAAATTACATTAGCAAACCCCTTTGGCACCTTAACAATTGTATAATAGTCTATCCATTAAGGACTTGACCATCACACATAGCCTTTACCTTGTAAACTTAACATTGGGTGGAGTATGGATAGATTTTCTAGGGTAGAATTGTCACAGGGTAAATACCTGCAAACACAAAACATGAAAATGTTATATTAGCTAAAATGCTAAGTCCAGAACTCTCTCGAGAGTGCTCTTACCTCTCGCCAACCTTGCCGGGGTATTTATTTTGCCTCGATTGTTACCAAGGTCCCATCATAGGACTCAACCTCTTATGATCATATAACCTGAAGGATCATTTAGACATTCATAATTATATTCATAAGAATTCATTTAAATAGTTTACAAGTATAACATGCATCTGGACCTTAGTTGTAAGGAGTAGGTCAATTATTACTCTAGCATTCCAAACATACTTTAGAAATCCATGTTCCTTTTTTAGCACATCACTTCCGCAGAAACAAAGATTTAAACTAGTACGACTCTCTTGTTTAGAAAAACATAAACTCTTAGATGTGGCAAACAAATACCAAAGTAGTTTCTGAGTATTAGAGTTAAAATTATGAACTCTTCATCTTTAAATGGCGCTTGTTGCAAGTAACATAATTTTTTTAAAATTTTTGCTATTTTAGGGACATTACAAAGTAGGTGTGGGCCATTTTTCGATAGCTTTGACCTTTTCGGGGTCCACAGCTATTCCCTTCTCATAAATTATATGTCCTAAGTATTGAATCTGGGGTTTGTAGAAATCACACTTACTAAACTTGCCATAAAGCTCGTGTTCCCTTATTATTTGTTAAACAATTTGTAGTTGCTCCTCATGTTATACTTCATTCTTAGATTAGATCAAAATGTCATCAATAAAGACTAGAATGAATTTATCGAGGTATTTACTAAAGATACTGTTCATCGTGCAGATAAAGTTGGATGGTGCGTTCGTCGACCCAAAGGGCATCACTACAAACTCATAGTGGCCATAATGGGTTTGGAATGCGGTTTTATTGATATCCTCATCATGGATCCTCACTTGATGGTATCCAAATCGTAAGTCGATCTTTGAGAAGATCTTTGCCCCTCCGACTTGGTCAAACAAGTCATCGATCCTATGGAGTGGATAGTGGTTCTTAATGGTCATCTTGTTGAGTTGGTGGTAATCGATGCACATCTGCATCGTTCCATTGTTCTTCTTGATGAAGAGTATTGGTGCACCCCAAGGGGACACACTTGCTCAAATGTACCCTTTGTCTATTAACTCTTGTAACTGAAACTTGAGCTCCAACAATTCTGGTGTGCTCATGCGGTACGGGGATTTAGAAGTTGGTACTAACTCGGGTGTTAGCTCGATGGAAAAGTCTAAGACTCATTTGGGTGGTAATACCGGTATTTCCTCGGGAAATACATCGTTGAATTCCACGAGGACTGGGAATTCTTCAATCTTTTGTTCCCTATCAGCTTGTATGTTTTGTATATTGACGGTAAATAGTTTGCAACCTTTTCTGATAAATTTCTTTGCTTGTAAGGTGGATATCTGTCGCACCGACACTTTCTTAGGGATACCCTGAATCGTCTTCTGATTCCCTTAGTCATCCCTGTAGAGTAAGGATTTGTTTAAGCAGTCTAGTAGGATATGTTGTTCCTCTAACCAATCCATGCCGATGAGTGCATCATACGACCCTAGGGATAGAATGTTTAAATCTATCCTAGTTTGGAACCCGTTTAAGTCTATCTCACAAGTCTTAACTAACTCGGAGACCTTTCGTTTGGTACCAGTGGCTAGTTGTACTAGCCACGGTTTCTCGTGAAGTTCTTGGTTCAACTTACAAGTGACCACAAACTTAGGGGAGATATAACTTCGGCAAGCACCGGGATCTATTAAAACTGAAACGGTAGTGTTAGAGATCTTACCCTCTATTTCCACCATGGTGAGTTGGTGATCCGCCTGTCGGCCATCAAGAGCGGCATAAATCCTAGGTCTCTTTGCCATGTCTCCTATGGCAGGTTTTTCTTGGATGTTGTGTAAAACTCCATCCGCTTTGCTGTGGCAGTCTCTATAGTAGTCCGGCCCTTGGCATTTCCAGCAAGAAATGGTTGGTGGGACAACTTTGGTCCCTTTGTTGAAAGTTGGCCTATTAGTCGATGGTGGTGGTGCACTTGGCCATGCTTGAGGTCGGTTTAAGCCTCTATTGGGAGGAAAACTATTGTTATGCTTCCGGTAAGGTGGAGGTCTAAAACCTGGTCTGTGGTTGTCCGAGAAGGTTCTGAACCTATCTCTATTTCTGTTGATGTTGTCATTCCTTGGCTTTCTGTGTTCATAACACAGTCTTTCTTTATGTAAGGTCACATCAAGGGTTTTGGGCATGTCAAACTCTATCGTTTCTCTAAATTTTGGTGGCAGCCCTCCCAAAAATGATTTTATTTTGACCTTCTTGTCTTTAATGTATGGCACATAGTGCAGTAAGTCTAAGAATCAATTTATGAATGCTTCCATAGTTAGGGAGCCCATTTTTAACACTTACTAACCCCCCCTCTCCCACTCTCTCTCTCTCCCCTACTCCTCCACCCACCACTAGCTTTCCCCCAACCCCATAACACCCCCCTCTCTCTTGTAATCCCCCTCCCCCCTACCACTAACGACCCCCTTCATGTTGCATAAGGAATGCATTAGTTTATGCATAAGACAAAAAAAGTGCATATTAGCTTAACTTTATCTTCAATTTCCCTTCTATAATATAAAACTTTTATATAACTTTTACATTTTATGACTATAATTACTATAAAAAAATACATAATATAATATTAAAAACTTATGAACAAAAAAAAATTCAAAAATCATAAATATGACTAAAATTATTTCTTTTTATTAATTAAAATTTTTCTTTCTTCTTTATATTTATAAATTAGGCCTTCTTTATTAATTTTATAAAAAAATATATTAAATAGATAACATAATATTAAGAAGTAGCAACAATATTAAAATATTTAAAAAGCCATTGCAAACCTAATGAGAATAGATTTTTTTTAATAATACTTTGTTATAAAGAACTAGAGAGAACACTCAAATCAAGCTAGAGTGAAGATTTGAAAATGCTAAACAATATGAAAATAAGAAACGCTAAAACAATATGAACAATATGAAGATAAGAAATGGTTAACAATAATTAAATAGTTAATTATACTTCTTCCAACAAATCTAAATCTCAGAATATAACCCCAGTGCTCAGCGGAGAAAACAAATCTAATCTAACTATCTAAACGAAGTTAATAAACCCAATCCAAAAGAATCATTCCGGACCAAAGAGTAAAAAAATTCAAATAAGATAAGACTTTCCGCTAGGTTTCTACCTCTCCCTCGATACTCCTTTAATTATATAACTTCCAACAAATCTAAATCCCAAAATATAACGTTAACGGAGAAAACAAATCTAACTATCTAAACGAAGTTAATAAACCCTAACCCAAAAGACAGAGATATGCAGCGGCATCCACTTCAACATGGCCATGCAAAGTACCATCGAGATGTTGGCCGTGCACAGTACCAAGGATCCTGTAACCGTAGCCAAGAACTAATTGAATGAACAGAAATAGCATGGAGCATGCATGACCTTTCAACTTCATTATAAAAGGATTGACAAGGCAAGGAATCGCATGGAATTCTTAGCTATATTCGATTTTGGTAAATATCTTTTCAAATGGAAAATCCATTACAGTTCAAAATATTCAAAGCACTGCTTGTTATTTCAAAAATTAATGAAGCTATTTAACTAAAATTAATTTTAAAAAATCAACAACACAAAAATTAAATTATAATTAAAATACATTTCTCTGTCTTTGAGTTTTAAATTTACGCAAGCAATCACAGAAACAAACAAAAACAAATAGTACAAACCTGGAGAATATTGAATCGAATCCCTTTCTAAAATGGTAAAGCTGAAAGCAAATAAGTAGATGCGGATGGCAATCCACCAAAAAATTCGTTGAAACCAACGCACTCGGAAGTATTCGATTCCAACGCACCCAACACTTGATATCTTTCTGGTAGAATAGTGTGTCATACTTATCGGGTAGCTTAATGGAAGCCATGCGGCCGATCACTGTCCAGAGAGAATGACCAACGAATCCACGTTCAAGTTCCGCTCCTCCCAAACGGGGCTTCCAGAATGCTGGAGAAACACTAAAATGGAGCTTGCCGACAGACACTAAGCATTTGGTGGAGCTTATTAAAGAAGTAGGGTTGAAAAATGGCGCGCAGACACTGGATTTGCTTTTAGCACAGGTTACAAGGCCTATGTTAAAGCAGCTGACGACCATTACCAAGGTCATTCCGGCTACCTTAGCATCAGCCATGAACATCCCGGCTCAGTTTCCACAGCGGCCTGCACTCGGTCTTTCTGCAGGAAATCACAGTGTTGCTCCGCATCCTCTGCAAGAGCTGAATGTCAATCAATTTCAAGGCAGAGAAATAGATGGAGAATTTCGATTGCCCTCTACAGTGAATGAACTTCACCACCGATTCAAGGGCTCAATAGGTATGGTGGGAGAAAAGCAGCAACGAAATCAAATTGGCAGCAATAGTAGCGGTCTCCAAGGAGGACAAACAACAAACCAATACTTCAACAGTAATAGAGACCTTAAACAATTTCTCCAAGAGCTTTAGGTGGAGAGAGGCTGGGAATAACGCTCATCGCAGAAACAAATTATCCACTACATTTCCTACTGTGCAAGGGGGGAATCGAGCAATAATCCTTGCTCGAAATATAGTTCCTGAGCAGGGTTTAAACAAAAACACGATTACCAGTGTTGGAGTGGGATGTGATCAAGGATTTCAAAATTGCTAGCTGGCAGGAACGCCATTGGAGATACATCGCAGCAGAATGATGGGAACCAATACTTTCTGGAATCCTCGTTCTCCACACATCGCACAACTATGAGAGAAACAGACTCATGAAAAAAGGGCGAAATAAGAAACGAAATAGAAAGGGTAACAAGCATTTGGGTTCCTTCTACAACCTTTCATCTGGGTTTTAGCACTCCCTTTTCAACGGTCAGTTTTTTCCTTTGCTTTTCGCTTTTTTTTTAACAGTGACTTCTGTAACGGTTATGAGTGTCGTTTTTGTTGGGGCCACACAAAACGGCTACGAAACATAATTTTAAAATTCAATCACAATGGGATGATACGCTACGAAAAATAATTTTAAAATTCAATTCACAATTGGATGATACAATTGAGTGTCGAGTCTCACATGGCTTCTACATAATGTTTCTATATGAAATTTTAAACTTTATAATGGACCTTAATTTGTACTGATCGTTAAATGGACCTTAATTTGTACTGATCTCTAAATAGAACAAATAAATATATTAAAATTTTATATTATTTTCATTAGATATCATTAAATTCGAAAATAAATTTGTTATGTATATAATATTTTCTTTTGAAAAATATGTTATATATTTATTTTTTTGTTTAAAAATATATATTGTACATCTAGTTAGCATAAAGATCATGTTAAATTTTAAATTTAACTTTAATAGTGAAGTTTAATTTTTAGCCATTTCTAAATTAGACAAATAAAATTAGTTTCATATATACACTATCTATTGAATATTTAGTCATTTTTAAATTAAACAATATTTATACATTATTTTTTAAATGAAATATAAAATGAATCCAATATTTTGTCATTCAACACTAAAATTCCATTATACACCATAGTTGATTACGTACCTTTCACGCCAAACATGGCTATGTGGATCAAACGTGCCGAGTGTTTTCTCACCAAGTGTATCATGGACGATCTCGTGTACCCAAAATAACCTTCTAAACATATTTAAAAAGATTTAAAATATTTTAAATAACCTTCTAAGCATATTTAAAAAATATTTAAAATATTTTTGTCAATGTGGGATGATGATCAAGAGTACCCTCAGAATTTAGATTCAGATTTAGTGAGGGATAAAAAAAACTGCACAAATTTCATGTAAGTCTGCGTTGTGTGGATTATATAAACTATGAAGCATAAAAAGAATAAAATGCACAAATTTCATTTAACTCTTAGTTAAGGGGAAAACTATCTAAACTATGTATTTAAACATGCATTAAATTTGGATATTATTTTGTAGTTATGATAACAAAATATATGAAATACACCATATACATTTAAAAATCCATTAAACATGTATATTATTAGTTTGTTCTCAAATATATATATGAGATACACAATATTCTCTAGGGGATTTGGTGTGCATAAGAGTATTATTTTTTTAATGTGAAACAAAAAAAAAATATAAGAGAAAGTTTGAAGTTTTATAAAACATGTTTTTAAGAGAAAGGGAGTTAAGAAGAGAGATGGGATGGTTAATATTGGGATAGGTAGGTATTAGGAGAGATGGAGAGAAGGATTTAGACAAAGGGGGTGGTTAGTAGTACGAGTAGAAGAGAGAGAGAGATTAAGGGTATGGGAGAGAGATATAGTTGGGGTTAGGGGTAAAGAGAGAGTGAGAGAGGAGACTAGTAAGTGTTGAGAGAGAGAGAGTGAGAGATGAGGGGTGGTTAGTGGTTAGTGGTAAGGGGAGGGGATTAGGGGATAGAAGGGTGTTAGAGTTAGGGGAGTAGGAGAGAGCGAGGGGCGGTTAGAGGTTTGGGGAGAGAGATATCCATGGGGGGTAGGGTGGGGAGGTGGGATTCTACAAAGAAGGGTAGAGAGAGAGAGAGAGAGAGAGAGAGATCGGGAGTTTAGTGGTTTGGGGAGGGGGAGGGGGAGGGGGGTTAGTGAGAAGGGGGGAGTACAGAGAGATAGAGAGAGAGAGATTGGGGGTTTTGGGTTTTGGGGAGGAGGAGGATGGTTAGAGAGAAGTGGAGAGTATAGGGAGAGAGAGAGGGGGGGGGGTGTTATGGGGTTGGGGGAAGAAATAGAGGTAGGGGTTAGGTGGTAGTTGGGAGAGAAGTCATGAGAGAGAGAGAGACAGAGAGAGAGAGAGAGAGAGAGAGAGAGAAGGGGAGAGTATAGGGAGAGAGACAGCGGGGGGGTGTTACGGGGTTGGGGGGAGAGAGAGGGATAGGGGTTAGGGGGTAGTTGGGAGAGTAGTCACTAGAGAGAGAGAGAGAGAGAGAGAGAGAGATCGAGGGGTTTATGGGTTTTGGGAGGAGGGTAGTTAGAGAGAAGGGGGTAATATATATATATATATATATATAGAGAGAGAGAGAGAGAGAGATGTTTGGGGTTGGTAAGAGAGATAGGGGTAGGGGTTAGGTGGTAGGTGGCATATATATATATATATATAGAGAGAGAGAGAGAGAGAGAGCGGTTTGGGGGGAGGAGGAAGGTGGTTAGAGAGACATAAAGGTAGAGAGGGGGGGAGGTGGGGAGGGTGTTAGGGGTATGGGTAAGAGAGGAAAGGGAGATAGGGTGGTTAGTGGTGGGAGAAGGGGTTAGAGAGAGAGGGATGCATAGTGAGGGGGTTAGTGATGAGGGGGGTTAGGGACAAAGGGATAGATTTGTGGGGTTACAAAGAGAGAGAGAGAGAGAGAGAGAGAGAGAGAGAGGTTTAGAGAGGTTGGGTGCTAGGGAAAAAACCGATAGAAAGTGAGGGTTAGAGAGAAAGAGATGTGGGTGGGGAGAGAAGGGAGGAAATGTGGGAGAAAATAATTGGGAAAGGGAGAGATATAATGGGTAGGGTGGGAGGGAAGTATGGGGAGATTGTGGGATGGTTATACTAGGAAATGGTTGGAGAGAGAGAGAAGGCTAGGGTGTGAGAGATAGATAGGGAGAGAAGTAGAAGGGGCAGATTGAGAAATTGTGGGAATGAGAGAGATGGGTAGGGTGTGAGAGATAGATAGGGCGAGAAGTAGAAGGGACATATTGAGAAATTGTGGGTAGGAGAGATATGGGTAGGATGTTAAAGACAAATATTGGGAGATGTAGAGATAAGGGAAAATATAACACGTGCACATTTTTATTTTAGTAACATGTGCACATTAAAAATATGGCGTGTGTTCGCTTTTATTAAAATGAAAAATGTGTACATGTTTTTATTAAAATAAACACACACATACACACATTATTAAAATAGAAGCATCTATTCATTATTAATCTATGTGCATTATTTTGGGAATAATAGCATGCATGCATTAATAACATGTGCATGTTTTTAATTTCAAAAAATGGGTCGGTTTGGCCTCAATTTGTGAACAATAAAACACACCCATTTTTTCATTTCCTTATTTTTCAACATCAAAACATATCATCTATGTGTTTGTTTTTTCATATCTCTATATCATGAGCATCATCATCATGATACCCTCGGTGGGCCTAATAGTTAAGAACATGTGTTTCCTCCTAGGAGGTAACATGTTCAAATTTGGGGAGGGGGGTAGGGTATGTAAACCTGTGTAGACTTTAGCATTCAAATCACTGCACAGAGTCAGGCTTCTTGTCCCACAAATAAGGGGGTATCATACACCAAATTGGGGTTTGCTTGGCGGTGATCTTAAAAAAATAGATTATTGTACAACTTGAGTGGGCCTAACCGTTAAGAACATGTCTGCCTTCCTAGGAGGTCACGGGTTCAAATTGGGACGGGGGTAGGGTATCTACAAATGTGTAGAATTTAGCAATTAAATCGTTGCGTAGAGGGTTTTCCCTTGTTGCACAAAAAAGGGGGTCTCATACAAAAAATTGGTGTCTCGCTTGAGAGTGACCTTAAAAATCGATTATTATTATTATAACGTTTTATTAAAAAAAAATTACATAGATTTTAAATGATTTTAAATAAATTTTAAAAGTAAAAAAATAATTTATTGTATTAATTTATTTTTTAATTAAAATAATATTTATAAATAAAATAATTTATTTATTTTTATAAATATATTTTAATAATTTACTGTAAATATTCAAATATTTTTTACAGAAATTAACACAAATATTATTGTTTTGTGTGAATTTATATTTTTAATAAATTATAGGTTTATTTCAATATAGTAAATCAATACGATTTTCTTTAATATATCATAATGACCAAATTTATATATTTTAAGTGAATGAGCATTCACATTTAATTTAATTTAATTTTAAATAATAATAATATATTCTCTTTTACATTTGGTTATTTTAAATAGATATATACTATAATAAAAATCACAATAAATTATAAAATGATATTCTTGGTATTTACTTTATAACACTTCTACAAAATATTTATATTCATATCATTCATGAAATATATATTTGACCAATCATACTTTAATATGAATTTTTGACCAATCTTACATTAATATAATTGCTTTCCATATTATAAATAATATAATTTTTTTTCCATATTATTTAGTTGTGAATTTTGTTTTTACAATGGTGATGATACTAAAAATATACCCTTCATTTAAAATGGTTTTGAAAATTGTAATTTTGTTGAAAATTATTTAAGTAAACAAGAGTTGTATAAGCTTACTTTTTATCTTTTACTTTAAAAAAATAAAAAATAGAAAGAACAAATTATGAACTAGATTATACATGCTATTATAAATACCTCCTAGAAAACATGTGTTTTGGAAATGTTTTAGTAAGGCAAAGTAGAAAATGTAATTTATCAATAATCAAAACTATTATTTCAAAATGTATACAAAGTGAACATATTTTCTATTTAGAAAAAAAATTGAATAGTTACTCATAAAAGTCTATTTTCCTAATATTGTTTATGTTCCAAAGGCAACTCATAATAAGTTTTTTGTGCTTATCTTATACCTTTTAATACAACATTCACAATATTGTTTTATAGTGCTCCTCTTTCTCATGATTAAAGGAAAGAGGCTTACCTTTTTATATGCTATATTATTTGTGACAACATTTTGAATTCCAATTTATGACACTACTACGTACACTCTATACTACAATGGGTTTCACATTGTGAATTCTCTTACAATGAGAATAGGAAATAAGGCACATTATTAGTTGTTTGCATACATTTATCATTCTCATTGGAAATAATGCACATCATTACTTGGTTTCATACATTTATCATTCTCATTGGAAATGATGCACATCATTACTTGTTTGCATACATTTGTCATGCTCATTAGAGCTTTCATTGAATTGATTGTTATCTTTATATATAGTTATTTATGTGATTTGGACCCAAATCAAGATTGTATGTTCAAGTAACAAAAGATAGCATCGAAAGGTAATTAAATATTTAAATATTTATACAATTCTGAAGTTGTCTATTCTCTGTAGATATTTGTTGCAAAGAATGGCAAGCATCTTAATACAATGGAATTCATTTATAAGGATATCGAATCCACAACTAAAGCCATATGAAATGTCGGTAAAGTAGTGGTATCCATAGGACCCATAGAGGATGTACCTACTTCTAAAGTTACTACAACTGATGCTTTGAACATTATTGAAGCATCCAAACTAGAAATGTGCGCCATGTTGTTATAGTTTGTAACTCTCATGTTGTGTCAAATGTTGATAAAATCAAACTCAAGACTTCATTGAAAATTCATTCTCTATTAAATTAAATAATCTCTATATTAGGTTCTTGAACTCTAATACGCTACAACATAAAGTAGTAGGAGTTTTATTCAAATCTCATTGCAATAGTGAACAATTTGTAAAATCCAACCACGATCGCATTAGAGATGAACATAACAATACAAGCCACACAAGAGTGCACAAATATTACAAGACATATGGGTGTGTGCAAGAAGATCAGGGACCTTTTAGATGCAATCCTAGTTTTTGAAAACATGTTCTTGATAAATAAAAATATAACTCGTTTATGATATCTAGCACTTGATAAGGTAAAACCCGAGCGTGACATGTCACTAGACATGTAGGATAGGTAAACATAGCGTGTACGTGTTATGTAACTGCAAAATGCGTATGCATTTGGCAAATCTGAAATCAATTTAAATACACAGTGCCGACCACCCCTGACCACCCACGACACATTTCACGCATCAGAAACATGAATTCGAGCTTGGAAGCGTGCCCTAGAGTGTTGGAGGAGTTGAATTTCATCAGAGGGGAGGAAAATTCATAGGTGGACTGTCATTTATCAGGTAATTCATTCACCCATACCATTTATTTGTCAATTCTAAACTTAAATTACCGTTTTTTTATAGTTTAAAACAACCTAATTTTGCAATATTTATCAAATTGGAAATAACACAATCCTTAATTAAATTCACATCTCGCTCAACCAAGATGAGTGAATAATTACAATGAATCCCTTTTCAAGAACTCAAAAAATCTTAATGCAACCAAAAATCGAAAAAAAATAGAACTCCTCCCTTTCTACAATGTATCCATCCACATGAAACCCAAATTTCCAACCCTTAAAGGCAATTTCCCCATGATACTAATTGAATAAGTTTCCTTAGAAATGGCCTTAACAAGATGAAATGCATGCACAAGCGTCAATAGAAAAAATGCATGAAATTTTTTTAACTTGGTTTCTCAAAATTTCATCACAATCATTTGTCCATGAACATAATCAAAATTTCATTACAAGTGTATGTAGTTATACAATGCCTCTTATTTGATCACCCTTAAATAAATGCCAAAACACATTAACAAAGTGCCTCTCAGGCCTACCCTATCCACACCCTCGATCAATCTACTCAATATTCAGGGATCATCGATTCAACTCAAAGGCGTGTCAAGTCTCTAAGCTCATCTACAACCAATTGTAGTCCAGTCCACAATTTCCCCATTTTTCCATGTCACTTCTGGTTGGTTTCCATGTTTATAGAACAATGGAAATGGTGAACACCCATGAACTACCTAGAGTGTGTCGTGAGAGTATTCCCAACCATGATCGGGTCAATGATATTTAGAGTATTGGTGGAATCCCTGTATCACCCCCTTTCTTGCCTCACATATCCTAATAGTCCCTTGCCTCTGTCATTTACATATCCAACAATCCTAATCTACACTCAGAAAGACCTACGGCCCTGACCTAGTAACTACTCCTAGAAACCTATCCTAAAACCCTTCTAACATTCTTACCTATCTCGATCCTTCTTCCCTTGGATGTTGTCTAACCCTACATCTATACTAAACTTCCATCCCTCTTAAAGACTATGTTTAAGACACTGGTCTAAGTTTTACCACCTAACATGCCCTCGGGCATGTTACCTTAACCATATTTCTAAGCATAACAAGTCATATCCTATTCTTACTTATTCATTAACTGAATGTAGTCACAGTCCTAGCATTGTGACATTTAAATTTAGTTGTTCTATCTCAACTTAATCTTCATCCTCCTAATCAACCATCTTATCATATCAATCACATATAATAATACTTGGATCATTAATAAATATACATGTGATAATTCTGAGATAACACTGTCATATTCCACTTGTAATATCTTATTAAGTTGATGTTGTTGTTATTGTCATTATAGTCACAATATCTAGTTGATTATTCAACATCTTAATCATTGATAGTCATCTCAAGTATATGTAATCATATTGGCAAGACAAACTCATACATATCAATTTCATTCCATGCCACTTTGTCCTCCCCTCCAACCACAAGGCATAATATGTTGAAATCAATAAATTTAATGTTAGCTTATGAAGTTGACGGAAATATTGTTTTATGCAAGGGACGTAGAGGCCAAAACATGTCAAAATAACACTCCTAAATTCTAAGAAGTTTAAACCCAAGTTTGCATGGAAAAGTCACCAATGAGAGTTAAGAAGTGCCTTAACTTATAGAAAAAAGTTGAACAAAACTTACTTTTTAATTGTTAAATGTTTAATTTCAAGTTTTAAATGTATGTAAGTGACTGCCATTAAATTGCTTACTTGAGTTTCAATTAATACATTTTCAATTTTGAAGAGACGTCATTATATACCATGTATATGTTTCTAATGATTTTCGTATTGATGTTTTTATTGCATTTGCGTTATGGACACAAATGCCGAGATACTGATTGAGTTTGCCCACCTAAGGGGCATTAGTGCAGCTTTTAGTTGTGGTGACACGATTCACCGCTCACTTGCATCAAAATTGGATGCAATTGTTGACACCATTTCACAGTCTAGCAATGTACTATATGATTTTACATCATTTAGAGAAAGAAAAAGAAAAGAATATGTTGTTGGGCTAGACTACAATGCAATAACAATGTTGAAAATATCCAAAGAGCTCATATTTTCATTGTTAAGGGACCCTTGGTCGGGCGAAATCCAAAATGAAAACAGGCCTCATATCTCCATTGAGTGGTGCACATTTCAACCATTTGTTGATAACTGGATGGATAGATGGTACATGGTTTTTATATGCCACCACATAACAACAGGGAAATTCCCTTGTATTTCCTTCGAAAGATGTATGTAGAGTTCGTGGTACATAAACATGTAACCTATTTTGATATCTTGTAGTTTCAGGGTAGCGGTGGGGGGATGCCCCCAAACCAACCCAATGCAAGGTTTCAAGAGTAGGATCGCCCTATCCCTACACCTCGCAGGCATTTTCCTAGCCCAGATATCCCACCTGCACATCGTGTTATTCCACAGACACATGATGCGTATTTGAGTTTGGCACGGGCAGTTGTTCGCCATGGCACTATGGTTCAACATATGGGTGAGTAAGGGACATCTATCCCTGGTGTGGTAAATACACGAGGTCATCACCATGCCGAACCATTGTCTAGTGCAGGACCATCCACTAGTGAAGGACCATCAGCACATCCCCAGCCTAGTATTGATCCTCAGGAGTGCACATCGTGTGGTAGTCCCTGCTATCGTCTTGCCTCAGATGTTTCCTTCAGTGGGTTTTTGAGTAAGGTATGTAGATGGTTAATTGTAATAAATTCTTCATTTATTTTTCTCTTTGTACACATATATATAGTTTGAGCTAATATAGTAATTTTGTGAACTTGCAGTTGATGCTTTATGACGGTAGTGATGCCCGAGAGTCAGATGCTCCAGAATCTATAGGGGGCCATGACATTCCATCGAATGATCCAGTCTTTGGTGGAGGGATTCATGATGTTACCCAGTTGGCAGGACTCTCTTATATAGCACCCATTGTCGTATCTTACACCGAGGTAAACATTTAAAAGTTTCAATTTTTTAATACTTGTTAATTTATTAATTTCCACATACTTTACATGTTATTTCACTAATGGTATATATGGTCTAATATTTACAATTATTAAACTTGAAGATGGCATATACTTCACTGGGAAAAGCCAATGTGGAGGTAGCATCCATGGTCGTATTGTCCGAGGAAACATCTGGGCTCCAGGTAAACAATTAAAAATGTCATTTTTTAAATACATGTCTATTCGTTGAATCATGCATGTCTAACTACATGAACACTTGCTGACTATAGGCACCAACTAAGACATCTGGACCATTTCCTAGATTTGTATCTCCTCCTAGGCCATTCATGAACAAGGGTTGTGTGTATGTGAGGCGGCCTACTCCTAGCAAGACTCCATTTTCCCATGACCATAGGCTTACTGACACCATGCTAATGTATATCCTTTGATGATATTTGTCATTAAAAATTATGTTGTGTCGGTCGTCCGTATTTACCATTACACCTTTGAGTCAATTTACACTCATTTGATATACCATTTTATAACACTTCCTATGTTAGTTTCATGTCGAGCATGTGGGAGGAATCATGGCTCTCCTCCGACGATTTTATTTATGTCGACATCAGCTCATCATCCTCAATGGCAGGTTTCCTCGCTTTCGATAGTAGGTTTACCTCATTGACCTCTGATTGAATGATTCCACGAATGTTATACTCCAACTCATTTATTTGCATTCTTTGGGATGTACTAGTGATGCCTTGGGCATCATCGTCATCATTGGTGATTTCCATTGCACTTGTTAACAGTTCACATCATTGACCTATAATCAAGTGGTTTGTACCATGTTTGACTTCAACACATTGTAATCACATGGTAATATTCATATCAATTTGGGAATGGGTAGAAGACCCTAGGTTGTTCTGGTGTCTTACTATTACACCCATGTTGCAATGGAGATTTTTTAGTTGGTCCCCACATAGATGTTATGATGGAGACCTCATTGATATACTATCACACAAATCCACTCTTGTATTGGTCATGGCTGTGTTATTATCTCATCATGGATCTACGCTTGTATTTTAGTATCCATGATTGTGTTCAGTCATTCAGATATGGATCCATGTTGTATTTTGGTGGCCATATCATCGATTAGTATCAACATGGATCTGCAATGTATTGGTCGAAAACTTTGCTGTGAGTCATTGCGATGATGAAATTATTGTACTACAGAAGATCCTTGGTTATTGTTGAAAAATTTCCAACCAACGGTTTCTTTCCTTGATCCTTTATACTTTATCCATCAAATTATTTAACCTATCATGTTAATCTAGATTCATACTTTGGGTGGCATTCTATTACACGGAAATTTTTTACTCATCATGATTACGAACCATGTATAGTCTATCCTTTCCTAAATACCTGAAGTATTTAACCAAAATCCTTAGAATATGAGTCATGAGATTTTTTCCCTATTAAAACCCTATTTAGAGAGATCAACGCACCTTTCCTTCTAATAAAGTGTGTCCTTTCTTTCTCGACACAACTTGGTCCACTACAAGGCGCATCATCAACACATGTTGCTAGTGTCTAGGGGGTGTCAGTGTTTGTACGAAGGGAAAAAAGAGAATTTTCAAGAAGTCTCTCGAAGGAAACCCTTGTGGAGGCTTATCTCGTCCATATAGGGTGGATCTTACTCATATCCCAACTTAGTAGCATCTTACCTCCACCATCTCTCTAATCCTCTCCTCTCCTCCTCATCTCTTTTGGCCTATAAATAAAGCTCCTCTTCGTGGGATAGGGGGGTTAAAATGAGGGTAACCAAATGCTATAGAAATTGAGCTAGGAGTCTATTCTTCCATGATTGGCAAACTAAGGCAAGGTTCCATCGGAAAGGATCTTCAACACCAAGGATTCATTGGTTGTAATTCTTTCCTATATACTAATTAATACATCAATGTCTTCCTTTCCCATAAATGATGTGTAATTTCATTTGTTGTAGTTTTCCTTGGTCAATTGCTTCTATGTATCATGTTATCTTGTAGTCTCTTGTCTTTGTCCTGTCGAATCTTTTGCAGGTAAGCTCTTAATCAACAAGCAAGAGTGTGAAAGATTCAACCCACAAGGACGACCTTCATAAATAAGGTATGGAATTGACTCTTTGCATTCAAGTAATTTTATAGATTTAGGGAAAGGTTTTCATTCTTGTTTTTCTTTGTTGTAGATTCGAACCATTTAGACTAGGGAGATCGGTTGGTGTTCGCACTGACAAATTTATCCATAAACAGATCCTCATTGGAATATATTATGTAAAGTATACTCAATTTAAGTATGATTATGGTAATAGTAGGTTTACATTGTCATGTTGCGAGGAATGTTAGAACATACCCAAAACAAAATGATATTGTGTGTTTCTTTGAGATGATTGTATTTTGTAATGAAATATATGGCATAGATGGGAATTATATTTATACTCTTTGTTTAAAATGAATTATAAATATTATTCAATCACCTACATTATAGGAATAAGTTATGTTTTCCATGTATATATATATATTTTTTAATTCCTGAATTTACAGTTTTTGAGGTTGTTACATATTTAGAAGAGGCAAGTTATACTTGCATGACTTTGGTTGGTATAATCATCATCTTTATTTTCTATTAAGATGATATTGTTCTTATGGAAACGAATCCCTATGTTTTCAACAAGCAATTAAAAATTCTCAAGCATTTTTTCTCTAGTATGGGTATGATTGTTAACAATGGGGCTAGTGCGAGGTAATACTACCCAATTATGACACGTTAGTTGCAATGGAAACCTATAAAAACATAAATATCATCACTAAAAATAAAGATTAGAGGTACATGCATAACAATTTAGAACATAGTGTAAAAAGATAAAATGTAGACAATCCAATTACCTTCTATAATATAAAACTTTTATTTATGGAAAATTAGTATAACTCCAAGAAACCGATGTTATTGTAAGATTGGTATGTTATTTTTTTCCTAAAACATAATGCATATGCTTTTGTTAAGCCATGCATTTGGTATGTAAGCATTGAATTTTTTCCAAACAAAAAACTACAGTTGTACATAACAAGTGGCTCTTGTGTGACACTATTTTTCCATAATTTTTAATGTTGATTTTATATTTTTTTTAAATTAAGAAATTTAGTGAATTTCTAGAGTGAGAAGTTGAAGTGTTACGCCCAGCTATGAGGGTCTTAACAAAATCAATGAACTTTTTGTGGGTGTGTATTTCTTCGTATGTACTTGTTCAAGTTCTTTTTTATTTTCAAAATAGGTGAACCAATCAAAAGTTTTAAAGATAATAAGAGACCTATGTTCTTTTAATAAATTTTACATATGAATAAAAAATAAAAAATAGTGATGTCTTCCTAAAATATATATATATTTCAAATCTACATAGAGATCTCTATAGTATGTGCAATTTTATTAGAAACAAACATGTAGAGCGTATGAAAATTCGATGTTGAAAAATAGGGAAATGAAAAAACGGATGTGTTTTGTTCATTGTAGGCCCAACCTATAGTTTTGACAATTTGAACCTAAAACCAAAGCGGATAAGTGATCTTCCATGTAGGTGGAAAAATTCATTTGCACCATTTAAAAAATTAATAAAATGTGCATGTGTTTATAAAAACGCATTTGTGCTTGTTTAAAAAAATTATGCACATGTGTTATTAACGTACACAAATTAATTTTACTTCGCTTTTAACCCCATCTCTCTCTCTAACCCCACCTCTCTCTCCCATTTTCCCTAACTCCCTCCTCTCTAACTACCCCTCTCTCCATCCCTCCCTTTATCTAACCCCTGTCCTCGTCCCCCCCAACCACTAACTCCCCATATATCTATCTATCTCTCTCCCCTCCTCCCCCTAACCCTAACCTCATCCCCTCTCTCTTTGTCCTACTACTCCAACCCCTAACTAACCACCTTTCTCTCTCTCCTCTTACCTCTATCACTTTTTCCCTCTTTGTCTCCTATTATACCACCCCCTTCTCCCTAATTTACGTCATCGTACCCAAACCCATAACCCCCCAATATATATGTCTCTCTCACTCTCACAACCCCCCTCCTTCCCAAACCTTACAATCACCTCTCTCTATTTGTAGATCTCTCTCCCTCTTTTGCAACCCCCATCCTCTCCCCTAAACCTAATCCCCTCCAGCTCACTCTCTCTCTCTCTATTTATCCTCCTCTCCCTACCCCAATTCCTCATGCCCCTCTCTCTCTCTCTCCTACTCCCCCTACCCCTAATCCCCCCTCTCTCCCTATGTCTCTCTTAATCCCCCTCCCTCTACCACTAACCTCCCTCCTTCTCTCTCTACCCCCAAACCCCCTACCCCCCTTTACTTTCCATTCTTCTCTTTTAACCCATTTGATCTCTCTCTTCCATTATCCATACACCCTTTCTTCCCTAACCCCCCCTCTCTCTATCTAAACCCTCTCCTCCTCTCCCCAACCACTAGTATTCCCATCTATCTCTCTCTCTCCCCTCCTCCCCTTACCCCTAAACC
The DNA here is from genome assembly GCA_027924585.1 of Larix kaempferi. Lineage (NCBI taxonomy): Eukaryota > Viridiplantae > Streptophyta > Pinopsida > Pinales > Pinaceae > Larix > Larix kaempferi. The sequence goes on along the minus strand of BSBM01001858.1, from coordinate 633,087 downwards.
CATCACCTCTCTCTCTCTCTCTCTCTCTCTCTCTCTCTCTCTCTCTCTCCCTATTGTAACCTCAACTCCCAACCTCTCTCCCTCTCTCCCCTCCTATCCCCACCCACCCTCTCTCTCTCCCCATTATACCCCCTAATCTCTCTCTCTCTCTCTCTCTCTCTCTCTCTCTCAACACCCTTCCCCAAACCCCTAACATCCCCCCAATTTGTCTCCTTCTTATGTAACCCCCCTCCTCCCCCCTACACCTAATCACCTCCCACCTCTCTCTCTCTCTCTATCTCTGATTCATACACACAAACCCCCAATTATCACCCCCTACACCTCCCCCTCCGCCCCCTCTCTCTCTCCTACTCTCCCTACCTCTAAACCCCCCTCTCTATATATCCTAATCCCCTACCCCATACCACTAATATACTACCCATCTCTCTATCTCTCTCTCTATCTCTCCCTCTCTCTACCCCCTATCCCTACCCCTCCCTCTCTCTCTCTTTCTCTTTCCTATTCCCCATACTCCCCCACCTACACCTCCCTCTCTCTCTCTCTCTTTGTCTCTCATGATAAACACCCATCTCTCTCCCTCTCTCTTTACCCCCCCTACTCCTCTTACTTCAATTGACCCCCCTCCTCTCTCTCCCTCCCATCCTCCTACTAGTCCTTACTAAACCTCTCTCTCTCTCTCTCTCTCTTCCCTACTCCTACAACTACCCCTAACCCCCATCCCTCTCTCTCGACTGCCCCCCTAATATCCCCATATCTCTCAACTAATCCCCTTCCCGCTACCACTAACCACTCTTACCCTCTCCGCCCTACTCTTCCCCCTAACCTTAACTACCCCCCCTTCTCTCTATCTCTCTCTCTCTCTAAACCCCTAACTACATGAGAGAAGAGGGGGGAAGTTAGAGAGAAGAGGGGTTATGGGGGGATTAGAGAGAGAATGCGCGAGGGGGGGTGATTAGGCATAGTGGGAGGAGGGATGTTGGAGGAGAGAAAGAGATAAATATCAGGGGAAGTTAATGGTTTGGGGAGGAGGGAAGAGAGAGAGAGAGAGAGAGAGAGAGAGAGAGAGAGAGAGAGAGGTTTGTTAATGGTAGCTGGAATTGGGAGTAGGAGAGAGGGAGAGGTGGGGATTAGGGGTAGGGGGAGTAAAAGGGGGGTTATGAGGAAACGGAGAGAGGGGTGTAAATAAGGGGTTGAAGGGGAGAGAGAGGGGTGGGGCTTAGGGGTAGGTGGAGGAGTAGGGGAGAGAGAGAGAAGGGGGGGGTTAGTAAGGGTTAGGAGGAAGAAGGGATAGATAGAGATAGAACGAGGGCTAATTAGTGGTAGGAGTAGTGGAGCGAGAGTGTGTGTGTGAGAGAGAGAAGGAAATAGTTTAGGGGTAGAGAGAGAAGGGGGGGTTATGTGTAGGTGGAGGATTAGGCGCGAGAGCGAGAGAAAGGAAGGAGGGGGGTTATGGGTAGGGGGTGGAGTATGGGGGTAAGAGAGAGAGAAAAGGGGATGTTAGTAGGTTGGGGGGAGAGAGAGGGGGGTTAGGTTAGAGAGAGAGAGAGAGGTTAGTAAGGGTTAGGTGGAGGAGGGGGTACAGAGAGAGGGAGGATGGGAGGGGACTAAAGTGAGAGAGATAGAGAGGGGGGAGGGATGTTAGTGGGTTGGGGGAGAGAGAGGGGGGGTGGGGGTTAGAGTATGTGGAGGAGTAGGGGAGATAGAGAACATGAGAGAGGGAGTTAGTAAGGGTTAGGAAGAGGGGAGAGAGAGAGGGAGGAGGGGGGGTTAGTGGTAGGGGGAGGAGTACGGTGGCATGAGAGAGAGAGAGAGGGGGGTCAGGGGAGAAGTTAGGTGGTTGAGAGAGAGAGAGGGAAGGGTGGAGCAGTAAGAGAGAGAGAAGACACAATGGAGGAGAGAGAGAGAGAGAGAGAGAGAGAGAGAGAGATTTGAGTGGGTGGGGGGATGGGGTGGATATTAGGGGTAAGGTGCGGGAGGGAGGTTGGGGGAGAGAAAGAATTAAAGATCAGCAGGGTTATAGGTTTGAGGAGGAGTAGGGTGGTTAGAGAGAAGTGGGGTGTATTTGAGGAGTGGGTCGGGGTTGGAGAGAGAGAGAGAAAAGGGGGGTGATTAGTTGTAGGGGGTGGGGAGTAAGAGAGAGAGAGAGGGGGGGCTTAGGGCTAGCGGTTGTAAGAGGGGCGTTATGGAGAGAGAGAGAAAGAAGTGGCAATAGGGGGTTTAGGGGGAGAAGAGGGGTGGGGGTTAGGGATATAGGTGGAGGAGTTGGGGGGAGAGAGAGAGAGAGAAGGGGAGGATTTGTGGGGGAGATAGATACAAAGAGGAGTAGTTGGGGAGGGTTAGGGGTTTGGGAGGAGTAGGGTGGTTAGAGAAAAGGTGGTGTAGTTGAGGAGTGGGGGGGTTGGAGAGAGAGAGAAATGGGGGGTGGTTAGTGGTAGGGCGGTGGGGAGTAAGAGAGAGAGAGAGAGAGGTGGTGGTTAAGGATAGGGGGTGTTAGAGGGGCATTATGAGGAGAGAGAGAGAGAGCAGTTGTAATAGGGGTTCTAAGTGGAGAAGAGAGGTGGGCGTTAGGGCTATGGATGTAGGAGTAGAGGAGAGAGAGAGAGAGAGAGAGAGAGAGAGAGAGAGAGAGAGAGAGAGAGGTTAGTTGTAGGGGGAGGAATAGTGGGGGAGATAGATAGATAGATAGAGAGAGCGGGGGGGGGGGGGGAGTTTTTTAGGGGGTGAGGCAGGGCATCGTTGTGATTAAGGGTAAGGGAGAGGAAGGGGGTTGGGGGAGATAAAGAGATAGAGATCAAGATGTTTAGGGGGTAGTAGGGAGGTTAGAGAGAAGGGTGGTTATAGTTGAGGATAGGAGGGTTTCGGGGTAGAGAGAGAGAGATGGGTGGTGGTTAGCGATAAGGGGGATGGGGAGTAGGAGAGAGAGAGGTGGGGGTCATAGGTAGGGGTAGTAAGAAATGGGTTAGAGATAAAGGGGGGGTTTTGTAACTGAGCTCTAATACCACTTGTAATGTCCCTAAAATGGTAAGATAGAAAAAAAAAAAATCTTCATGCTAAATTGCCTAACATAGGTTATACATTTATGAGATTTTCCTACAGTGATGTGAAAAGTATTGGTACTTGCATTTGCCATTTCAATATGTTAAGAACACTTCTATCAAGGTAACTTTTATCATTCAAACTCTTGTGCAGAAATATTTTTAAGATGATCATGTGGGTGTAAGGTTTCTCCATGCCATAATACTAGCAGTCTCTATTCGACTTACTTGATTTAGATGTATGTTTGAAACGTCAATTGTCTAATGTCAATTCTCAGGTATGATGAACCTAATGAGGGGAGTTGAAATACCTTGAATCTTTGGGGTTTGGTGTAAACACTTCTGGCGGAGTCACCAAGAGGTAAGGTGTGAATAGGGGAAAATTTATGGACTTACCTAGCGATTATGCTAACGCTTATTTAATTGTCACCCTCCATACAGGTGTCCTTTGGTGGCCATAAGGTTGGCAACTTTACTATGTAAAAACAAACTCTAAAAGTGGAACCCCCTCCCTTATGCTATCATGAAAGAGTTGAGAACCTTGTTTTTGTATTAATAGACTAAGGGTATTGCACGCACATGACTATACTACATAGTTTGATAATTTGTATTGGAGACCCAATGTGGTAGTTGGAAACATTAAAATCGCACATGGTAGTCACGTGGATTTGGCCAGTTAGACTATGGACTAAGGCTTTGAGCAAGGGTTACACCAAAGTTTGCCAAAATCACGATTTCACTTGGTCTTTTGGCTGCGAGGGTTTTAACTCTTTTTGTGATGTGGCTGCGCCTGGCCTGAGCTACGTTCATGGCCAGGGTAAGCTTTGGAAGACACGAAGGTGATGAAGAGATGATCCTACAGGTAAGATCATGTCCATGTTTTAAATGCTGAAATTTCTTATTTGTGTCATTGTAGTTTTAAGAACTGCAAGGTCCTAACTCCTTCTTGCTTTCGTTCTCTTACAGGTATGGTGGCTCTCTGCATGGATCAGAGTGAAAAACAATACGACTATACCACTTATTTTGGACATGTAAGTCCTGGGTTCTTTAAACCTTTCACCCTATCTTTCTCAGTGTTTTGGAGAAGGGTTTGATAATTTGGTAATGGGGAGATTCGTGATGCCTTTGGCTCACTCAGACTTGGAATCTCCAGAGATGTTCCCTTTGGTTTGACCCGGTGTCTAGTACATTGTTGTAAAAATATTTTGATGGGTGGATCTACTAAGGGTTTCCATGCCTTCCATGTATTCGTGCTTATGTAAATGTTGGTTTTTGAAAGAATATTCTCCCCTGTATGTATTCGTGGAGCTCGTCTTTGGAGTTTGGAAATGGGGAAAGGACCTCTGCATTTTCTGTTTTTATCAAGTTTAAATGGCCGTGTAAAGAAACTATGGCCACTGTATGTTCTTTTTAATAGTGCTTTGTTAGTCTATGTTCTTGATGGAAAATCATTTATGTCTTTTCCCCATGCTAAATGTATGCGTATTATCTTTGCTCTGTTCTGCGTTTTTCTTCCCTATGGCGTAAAAGAAGTTTATAAAGATGTATAAGTTATTTGTGCTTCTATCCTGTAGCTAGTAGACTTGTTTTAATAAATAGAATCTTTGTATCTGTTTGATGTCTGTGGTATCTCTGTTATTTGACTAACAATCATTTCTGGGCTAAGTGAGCTACTCTAGCGGTTGATACCCCAACCCGTGGTTAATTTCTCTGCACAGGATGACCCCTAAATGTTTGGACTATGAGACTTGATCAATGGATGGGAAAATCGTGACCAACATGATTTTTGAATATTTAAGATATGCCATTATAAATGTATGATTTCATAGCCTTCGTTTGCATTTATTTTTGGTTATGAGATGCGTTTGACCAGTAGTTGTCTTTACATGTGAACCTATGGGATTCGAGCCCCGAATTGGCGTTTCATGTTTGGAGAAATACAGGCTGTAGGTGTTTCGTTAAATGAAGATGGGAAATGTTTGTTTGGACAAGTAACTATTTATGTGTAAACGATACGTTTATCTGATCGCTGTGTGTTCAATATTTAGGTTTGATATGATGATCATTTTGATTGGGGATGGGGTTCGATCCATGAATTAAGAGGCAAGCCCATAAGGGTCTTGGGATTGGAACCCACATTAAAATGCAGAATACTGTTTGAGTTTTGTGTGAATCTATGTTTTGGAATAAGAATCTCTTCGCAATACTTGATGCATTTAATGTTTGACTAAAGATTGCCATCGTAGAGGTGTTTGATAATTGATTTGAGTAGTGCAGCTGAAAGCTTCGATGTCTGGTTTTTTTTCTATTCGGTGTTGTTTCAATATAGACAGGTTAATAATTTAAAAGAACTAACAAGCATAGATGAAACCCTGCACTACGAATAAGGGAATACGATTCAAACATAAAACATATACCTATAAACAATAAATTATAATAACCCTAACCTAGAAGACAATATAAGTTGTCTAGCAAAGGCTAGCTTGGCTAGACATGCTAGACCCTCCATTGGGTTTTAGGCATAACCTCGAATTTGAGACTATTTGTAATGAAAACAATATTGCAGTATATATTCTAATTTTAAAAGCCTAACTTTATTATAACTGAAATTTGAAACATTAAATACTCCATACCTCGTTGCTTGAGTACTTGGTCCCTTTCTATGGAAACCTAGCTGCTTGGCACTTGATTCCTTCTTGTAGAAACTTGCACACTCAACAATAGTTAATGCAAAGCCTATTGTATCTAGGTAACCTGTTATGGCGATTGCATTTAGGTGGATGGCTTTGGGGTTACCATGTTCCTCCCAACCATGATCCTACAACCGTTCCTGGTTCTATATGGATCCCCCCAAGCTGGATTCCAACATGCAAAAGAGATAGAGGACCTAGGGTTACTACTCATCTAGTTTCTTGGAGCAGAAGTTTTTCCTTTAGTTACCATCAAAGAATGATAATTAAAATATAGCTAATCCTCCAACTTGGCATCTTCCCTCTTTAAGTATGGGATTCTTTAATTATGACTATTGGAATAATTTGTTTCTTTAAAATAATAAATTTAATATTTAGAAGATATTATTTACTAAATACCTAGTCCTTTTGAACTAGGACTTTTTCCAGTTGTTTAACTATAAGTGATTTTGATTTATGCTCTCAATTAAATAATGACACCATTATTATTAAAGCTCTTAATAATAATATTAGCCGTGAGGCCTTCATAAAAGACTACTCGTAATTATCTTTTATTTAGTTATGTATCCTCACATGATATTTTTTTTTTAACTTTTAAGGACAAGGTCCAATTCTTTGGATTGTCTTGTTAAGCTTGGATAGGAACCTCTATCTCTCTCTTTGCATGTCAGATTCCCTCGTTCAACACGGTATTTCCCACAGTACTTGATGATAGATAAAAGATGAATCATTTAATCAAATAAAATAAGTGTGATGAAAGTAAAAGTGCTATTCAGAGTCCCTCTGACTCAACACTTTGAGATCGAGTAACCCCGAGTGCAATTCAGAGCCTTTTAAGTCAACACTCTCACATGGGTGTTATGCTAGTGCAATTCCAGAGCCTCTGCTCAACACTAGTGCGAGAATGTGGTTGTGAGGCACATCTAGAATATTTAAGTTGCCTCGGATCCGGTATTCGTTTATCAAGCTTGGAGTGCTCTGGGGCTTAGGCCCAACACTCATTGTACCTCAGGGCTTACTCCCAGTACATAAACATTCTTTTAGGTGCATCGGGGCTTATTCCGAGTACATAGGTTACATGTGTGTTTCTTAGTCCATGCTCAACACACTCATAAGTCAAATCATGTAAAATGATAGCTCTACATAGTAAGTAACAAAATATCATCTCAGTATATCAGGGTTTGTACCCTTATCAAAGATGAAGAACATCATTAAAATATTGGGGCCTTCTTGCCCAGTATATACTCAAATAAAAAAGTGAGTCAGGTTCCATGCCTGATATGTCAATATATATATAAAAGAATAAATCATAGGTTCTAGGGCTCATGCCCAATACTCAAAATAAAACATAGGTGCTAGGGTCGTGGCCCAATATAACAACAAAATAGTTAGTCCAAAATTTAGGATATTACAATCCTACCCCTCCCTCTCTCTCTCTCCTAATCCTACCACTAACCATGACCGCGCTCTTTCCCTCTCTCTTTCTCTCTATGTAAATAGACAACAAATCAATCTCTTTCTCTCTTTCCCACCTATTCCTCCCCTACTAATAACTCTCTCTTTCTCTCCCTCTCTCCATCTATCTCTTTCTTTCTCACCCTCACTCTCTCTCTATCTCTTTCTCTCTCCTGCACTGTCTCTTTCTATCTCCCTCCTCCTCCCCTAAGCTTGACTCCCCCATCTCTCTCTCTCTCTCCCCTCCACCCCCTTGACCTTACTAACCCCCTCTCCCACTCTCTCTCTCCCTCACTCCTACACATACCCCTATCACACACCCCTCTCTCTCCTCTAATACCCTAACACCCCCCTATCTCTCTCCACCAACCCCTTAAAATCCTCCTCTATCTCTCTCTCTATTCTCCTCACGCTAAACCTTACTACCCCCCCTCCTCTATTTCTCCCTCTCCCATCCTCACCTTAACCCTTACAAACCCTCTCTCTCTCTCTCTCTCTCTCTAACAATAAACCCCACCCCTCTCTTTCTCCAAACCCATTAACACCTACCCCCTCTGACTCCCTAACCCGCCTCCTACCCCACTACCCATAACCATCCTACTTATCTCTCTCCTTTATTCCTCATACCCATAACCCCCCTTTATGTATGTCACTCCCTTTTTCTCTATGTCCCCCCTCTCCCTCACGCTCCTCCCTCTACCTGTAACCACCTTCCCGCCACTCTCTCTCTCTCTCTCTAATATATATATATATTCCCCATACTCCTCCCTCTCACACTAACCATACCCCGTCTTTCTCACTCTACGCCCAACCACCCCACTCTATCTCTCATAATCCCCCCCCTACCAGTAACCACAACCCCCATCTCTCTCTCCGTCTCTCTCTCTATACTACTACTACTAACCCACCCTCCTCTATATCCCACTCTCCCCTCCTCACACTAACCCTTACTAACCTCTCTCTCTCTCTCTCTCTCTCTCTCTCTCTCTCCATCCCTTTGTATATCTCTCTCTCACACCTTCCCTCCTTCTCCCCCTTCCTCTCCCTCTCTCCCCCTCCCACTCCTTCCCCTTATCTCCATCCTTCACTCCTTCCCTCCCTCACTTTCTCTCCCTCCCTCCCTCTCTCTCTCTATGTACTTCTAACCCACCCTACTCTTTCTTGCACTCTCCCCTCCTGACACTAATCCACTAATCCTTAATAACACCCACCTCTCCCTCTCTCTCTCTCTCCCTCTCTCCCTCCCCACCTCCATCTCTCAACTCCTCCCTCACCCCCCCTCTCTCTCTCTCTCCCCTTATCCCATCCCCCCCTCCCTCCATATCCCCCCTCTCTCACCCTCTCTCCTTCTCCCTTTCCCCCTCCCTTTGTCCTAATCCTAATCCCTCACATTTCTCTCCCTCCCTCCTCCCCATCACTCCTCTTTCTCTCCCTCCCTCCCTCACTTTATGTCCCTCCATCTCTCTCTCTCTCTCTCTCTCTCTCTCTCTCTCTCTCTCTCCCTACTACTGACCCACCCTCCTCTTTCTCAGAATCTCCCATCTTGACACTAACCATTACTAACACCCACCTCTCTCTCTCTCTCTCTCTCTCTCTCTCTCTCTCTCTCTCTCTCTGTCTCCCTCCCTCTACTACTTACCTACCCTCCTCTTTCTCACACTCTCCCATACTGACACTAACCATTACTAACACCCACCTCTCTCTCTCTCTCTCTCTCTCTCTCTCTCTCTCTCCACAACCACTCTCTCTCCCTCCCCCCACCATCCCTCCCTCAATTCCTCCCTCAACCCACTCCTCCTGCTACAACTCACCAATCCCCCATACCTTTCTCTCTTTGTCCTCCTCCAACCTAATCCTCCCTTTACATGTAACTACCTCTCCCCCCTCTCTCTCCTTCTCCCCTCCCCAACCCACTCTCCATCTTTCTCTCTCTATCTTTCCCCCTACTCCTTCCCCTCACACAAAACCCCCTCCTCTCTCTTATCTCTCTCTCCCATTCTCACTCTATGTCTCCCCTACTCTTATACCTACCCCGAAAACCCACCCTTATCTCTCTCCCTCCCTCTCCTCCTACTACCACTAACCACCCCCCTCTCTCTGACTCATATCTCCCTACTCCTAACTCCACCCTCTATATCTTAGTTCTATAACCATACACATAACCCCCCTTCTATCTCTTACATGCTTAATCCCCCTCCTCGATACAACTAACCACCCCCCATCCCTTTCTCTCTCCCTCCCTCATCCCCCATCCTACTCCTCCCTCCCTCTCTCTACTAATCCTACAACAAACCATGACCTAACTCTCTCCCTCTCTCTATCTTTCTATGTAAATAGACAACACCTAAATCTCTCTCTCTCTCTCTCTCTCCCATATTCCTGCCCCTACCAATAACTCTCTCTCACTCTCTCCCTCCTCCTCCCCTAAGACTGACTCCCCCATCTCTCTCTCTCTCTCTCTTTCTCTCTCTCTCTCCCCCTCCTTATAAACCTTACTAAACGCCTCTCCCACTCTCTCTCTCTCCTACTACTCCACCTACCCCTAGCACAGACCCATCTATCTGCACCAAACCCCTAACAAACCCTCTCTCTCTCCCCCAACCCCCTAAAAGCCTCCTCTATCTCTCTCTCTAGGGTCCTCACTGTAATGTCCCAAAATAGCAAAAATTAAAAAAATTTCCTACCTACAATATTCATCAATTTACAGTAAAAGACTCATACATTAAATCTAGAGTCATTAAAACATCCATATTGGCATGAAACATTTGTAATCCTAATACTTCTATTTTACATGGTCTAATCTATGGGTAAGTTTAGAATTGCGGAAGCGATGTGGAAATGATACGATGGCATGTTTTCATTGCAATTGTAATGCTAGTTGAAAAGTAGAACATAACACTCATGTAAGCTATTGGACTAGTGTTTAGAGTGAGACTCCTATAAGCTATTGGCTTACTGATTCACTTTGGGGAGGTCTAAATAGTTGCCTACTAGCTATACTAGGAAGAATGGGGTTTCAATGTAACTTAATAGCTGAATGAGTAGTGGTACTATGATATAAAAGAACTATGTAGCAGCTGGGTCTTACCCGTTACTCGGCTCTGCGAAATCTTATAAACAAATGAAAGGCTATATCATTGGATATGACTCCTATACAATTGCAACGATTTCAAATGTTACATTTCTATTTTTTTTTCCCATGTGTATTCAATCATTCAAGCTGAAACTTAAGGGTTCTAATATTAGGGGTTTCCTGGGTATTTTCTTTTTGTAAACTGTTGTACGACAATCATCTTCAATAATGAAAGGCCTTTGGCTCCTTCAGCTTGGTAATGTCACTGTGATTCGTGTACTGGTTTTATTTGCACCTACTACTGTGTTGGTGATTGCTATGGTGCTTCTATGTAACAAAGAGCTGCCGGTAGAAGATTATAGGATATCAAATGAAGTTTCTATGCCTTTGTTTTGGTATTGCAGTTAGATTTTAAATAAGAAAATCTCGTTTTACTTACTGGTCGTGTGAATAGGATGGATACTTGTATGGGGAGGGTTTCAAGGCTGTCCTCTGCGTTTTCTTTCTGTTGTTGAGGACCATAGGCCCTGTATGAATTTCCTACCAATTTTGTTTTGGGCGTGAGAGCCATGGGATGTGACCTTTGATCTCTAATTTCGCTCGGCATCTGCATTTGTAACGTTAGGGAAATCCTTAAACGCTGTCACTTTATAATGTATGATTGTTTAGTAATAAATCTTGAATTGATAGAGTACTAGTTTGTGTATTTGTAATCAGCTTTGTGTCTTTTGAAATACTAGATGATAATGGGTAACGATAGCTAAGTATGATGCATATCTTGCATTTTAAGAGAAAAATGTATAACAGAATTCAATGGTTTCTTCCCTATCTATTGTCTTGTTGTGGTCTATGTAGATTTTGTTGTATAGTAGCGATAAGAATTAATTTGATAATAAAACAAAAATGGATACATGTAAAAAGAATATATCTATCGGACTTGTTTTAGATTTGGAATGGGTAGGAGTAATATCTACGAAGAATGATGGTGCATTTTCTGTTGCTATACAATTGTACTGCTAGCTTTTCGAAAGGGTTGGGTTTACAGATCTCTGTTTAATAATTTAGTTTCAGTAGTTAAAACGTTTTGTGGAAATTTAAAATGAGAGTTGAGATGAGAGGAAAAATAAAATCAACAGATATTACTAAAATAAATCAATTATTCGCATAACTTAGAAGTTTAAGCAATTCAATTGACTAGCAAAGACTAGCTGGCTAGTCCTGCTAGGAAATGAAACTTGATTCTGGAAAATCTTGAAAACTGATATTTAAGCTACTACTATTTTAACATTTCATTTATAAAATAAGAGATATAAATCATAGGAGGGTTTTATAAACATTTCATACCTGTCGATCCCTGTAGCTTGTCCTGTTGATAATGGCCTGTTGATTTCTGTAGCTTCTCCTGCGGATAATGACCTGCACACTCCACCAACTAGTTAGGGAAATTACTGACTCTTAGCTGACCTGATAATATATCTTGGATTGGATGACTTTGGGACTACCACATTCCTCCCAACCATGATTCTACAACCGTTCTTGGTTCAGTAAGAATCCCCACCGAGTTGGTTCTGACATGCAAACTGATAAGTAGAGGACCTATAGGTGTAGCTGGTTCAGATCTGGAAAATCTATGAGCAAAGTTCACTTCTGGAACAGAGAGTTCTTCATGGCATAATAATACCAAAAGAAAGAGATGAAGAAGAAGCTCCCCAAACTTGGGTCTTCCCTCCTTAAGTAGGAAAATATTGAACAATAGGACTGTTGGAATTTACTGGTTTCTTTAAAATAATTTAGATTATAAAATAGTATTTGTTTACTTAACTGCTAGTTATTTTGGGACTAGGACTTCTCACTTTGTTTTGACTAAAGTGTTTTTGATCTTTAATCCTTTTAAAATAATAATAATATGATAGTTACAATACCATCTAAATATTAATACATAATATTTAGTAAGTGGCAGCCCACTTATCCATAAATATATATATATATATATATAAGAGTAAACATTTATAAAAGAATATATAATTAATAAGAATATTCTTATTGAAGCTCCTAATAATATTATTTAGCTTTGTGGCCTTTAAACATTTTTTTCACATGATGCTTCTTTTAATTCTTTTTAAGGAAAGGGTCCACTTCTTTGGATGGTTTTGGTAAGCTCGTAAAGGAACCTCTAGTCTCTCCCTTTGCACGTCAGATTCCCTCATTTTAAAATGGTAGCTCCCGCAATATTTGATGATAATAAGATTTATTTAATCAAGTCGAATAGTTGTGATAAAACCCCTAAGTGCTATTAAGAGTCCTCCCGACTCAACACTTGAGATCTAGTAACCCCGAGTGCTCTTTAGAGCCTTTTAACTCAACACTCTCACATGGGCATTATGCTAGTGAGATTCCAGATCCTCTGCTCAACACTACAGCTAGAATGTGGTTGTGAGGAACATCTAGGAAATTTAATTGGCCTCAGATCCGGCATTTGTTTATCAAGCTTGGAGTGCTCCGGGGCTTATGCCCAACACTCTATGTACCTCGGGGCTTACGCCCAACACATAATAAACATCATATATGTACCTCGAGGTTTTCACCCAGCACATAGGGCATCCTTGTACATTGGGGCTTACGCCTAGCACATAGGGCATCCTTGTTCATTGGGGCTTATGCCCAACACATAGGTCATCCATGTACATCGAAGATTACGCCTAGCACATAGGTCATCCATGTGCTCCAGAGTGTGATATCCCCATTTTTTTTTATATATCCTATTGTTTTGTAAATATATTATAATGTTGTAAGTGGCCCAGGTGAGGAGCTCAAGGCCAAGGCCCCACCTGTGGACCTTGGAAGCATTGCTATGTTACTTCCTAAAAATGTTATTTTCGACCTAGGATATTGAAGAAAATGACGCAACTAAACAATGAGTAACGAAGTTCACTAAAGGAGGGAGATGGACTCGATAGGGAGCCATGAAAATCTAAGACGTAGATGATGGATTTCATCTTACTATCAGTAACACTTAAACACAAAGTGACATCTACTTGGTCTTAGATTTTTGCCTTAAGTCCTAGCAAAATAATTAATTGATATAAGCTAGTAATAAACTCATAAATGCTTACTCAATAACGTAAGGATATTTATCACTTAGATAATCCTTAGTGAAATCAAGGACTTATTATTATTAAACTCATCTCGGCAAAGACACATAAGAATTATCCTAAATATGCTTAAGTATTTGTTTCATCTCCAACAAGACTACGAGAGAAAAGGGGTTAAACACCTAAGAATCTGTCCTTGACATATGAATTATTCCTAGGGGAATTACCAACCATTTATACTTAAAAAAAGATGCTATATAGTCACTTATAACCATTTACCTTAAATATTACATTAAGATTTGATTATATCACAAACGTATTCGCCAAAGTGATAGTAGTACCGGATTATAGTTTACAGTTTAAATATATTATGAGGCTTATATTTTATAGTTCAACAAGTCGCAATCTAAACGGATAGTGGAAGAAAGTGGTCTACTTAAAGTGAGAGTTTTCTATTTAGTTCGACTCCTTGATAAAGCGCCAGAGTGTTGTTAAAGGAGACGCCAGTTGTCCCTACGAGGGAATGTTGATTTTTCTTATTTTTCCATTTGTCATCCTTCTTAAAAGAATGGAGTCTCAACCCCAGCGAATGGCGGTGCTATAATTACTGAGAGGAAACGCTTTGTTTCGAGGGGGGGGGCTCGCGGACGAGTAGGTTTTCACGAAGAATTCTACTTTGAGATTGGGATTTTGTAGATGGGATCAAAATGGGAGTGATCGCTGCCATGCGATACTAGGGACAGAGTTTGATGTGCGATCTGACAGCATGCACAGAGGTTAAGCCTGGGGAGGAAAGGACACTCATGGGATACAACGTTTGACAGAGTGCAAATTCAGATAAGTAATTTCTGCATGCTTTGAGATTTTGACATATGTTAGAATTAATGTAATCCATGATTCTGTGTAGCTATCCTAATCACTGTGCTCAGTCAAATCCATACTTATAATATTGATAGAATGCTAGTTGATTTTTGTTGTATGGGTAATAGAGATCTTGGATATGTTGCTTTGACAGAGTATCTTGCTAATACCATCTATTAGAGTTTTGGGGTGGCGGAGTGTCAGTAGTGGATCGCCATAACTTTTCCTCTTGTCTCATAGCATCCCTGTAAAGAAAATTCTGCAGTTTCTGAGGGATCTCTATTATGCGACCCCTGCACAAACAATTGTGATCCCGATAGTACTTGTTGTCTCTGCTTGTTGAATAAATGTGGGGATGTGAACGGTACAGGTATCCGATTTCTGGCATAGAGGTAAGAAACCTCTCCTGCGCATGGCTAGTCCCATAGCTAAAACTTTGCACATTAATTAATTGTTTACATCTCAGTAAAGGGACGACCGATTAAATTGCTGGGTTATGCATGTGATTAAAGATGCAATCTCCATCGCATTGCTGCAAGGAATACTATCCCCACGGCACCTCTGTACAGAGTTAAGTCTAAGTAATGCTGTATTTTTGTTAGTTAGGAATATCAGAAAATCGAAACCCTACATCTAAGCATTGGATAATCCCGTCACAAATACGCATGGATCATTGCACACTCATGCTTTTGGTATTAGATCTTACTATATACTTTTTATTTTCAATCTTCAGTTAGATTGATGTACCTACTGTGCGTTTGGGTCTTGGATCTCAGTCCTACCAATGCCAGATCAAAGATCTGATCTCCGCATGAATGCGTGAAGCCAAGCCGCCTTTCCCTTAGTATTAAGTTGTGTCTAGAGTTCAGTTAATATATATATTTAGATCCATTCTCTTCATATATATGGATTCACACTATCCTTGGAATGTATCCCTATAGAACAAAGATCCATTATATTTTATTCTTCTCTTTTATATGATGGGAAATCTATTTCGCATACACGTACCCAGGTCGCCTCTGTGTAGGACTAATGATCTTCGGTTGATCTATGGTTAGATTTTGATATACATATATCATATGGTGTAGGATGGCTCTATTCCATGAGCTCGTTGATTTTTCCAAAATAGTTGACTTTGCATCTGTCATGGGATTCTGGCATTTTCTGCTCCCTTGTTTAGCAGAGTTCGTAATTCATGAGGAACATCGATTTACTAGCTACGGGTATGTATGGAAAGGGATGGCTCAGAGTCGATCCCATAGTGGAATGCTTGTGAAGTAATTTTAAGTTTCATTGGTGTAATGTAAGTGTTCGATCTCAGTTTTGGATCATAGCAAATATCACATATTCTTTTACTCCCGGCAAAAATCTTACACTCTAGATATGTCTACAATAAACTATCTTTGAAATTCAATCTCGCGTTTGATCGCTATATTTGCATTACCCTCGGCATTTGATATGAAATCCCCAGTTGCATTGGTTGCAATGAAATATTTAATCCTTTGTGATCTCAGATTAAAGGGTAAGTTTATTTCTGCACGAGTTCCTGCTTAAATAAGCAGTCTTTTTTTTGTGTGTTTTATGCAGGAAAGAATTCTGTTAAATTATCATGGTCCATATGAGTTTAGGACTCGGTATGCATGTATTTATTCTTATGCATTGAAGGTGTATACATTCCTTTCAATTATGATAAGATAAGAAATAGCTCTCTGCCTAAGTTTGGTGCAGCGTCGAAGCTTTGAAAGTGAAAAGTGGCTCTCCTTGCATTGCAGGATTGTAACTCTCTATTGTGGGATATGAATAAGAAGATTTATGACCTTTTGTGGACGTAGCCCAAAGCGTTGGGTGAACCACGTGTATATAGTGTTTTTATGTGTGGTGCTTTTGTGTGTGTTACTTTAATGACAATGTTGCTTATGATTTAGTTACTTCTTGTCGAATGTGCTTTAGTAAAAGATAATTTCATTTAACGCGTTGTACATGTTATGATAGCATAGATAGAAAAAATTTATTTCCTTTTTCTTCCATATAATTCATTAAAAAACTAACTCGGATTCACTTGGGTATGTGACACAGAGCCTACTCAACACATCATCAAAAGTCCGTCATGGATACCAAAACTCTGCACAGTATATATAACAAAGATCCTCTCAGTATAATAGGGTTTCTACGCAATATCATAATAAGTAATCTGCATTAGTCAGGGTCCCTGCCCAAATATAAGTATATCATAAATAATTTATATGCATCAAGGCTTATGCCCAATATATAACATAAACATAATCAGTCAAAATTTGCGATATTACGTCCCTCCCCGCTTAGAACAACACTGTCCTGGTGTTCTAGAAATAAACCTGAAACTAGGCGAGGCAGGCCTTACTCATTGCAGTTTCATTCTCCCTTGCGGCCCCATGCATTCAAACTCTTTCTTAATTCAAGGTCTTGTTGAGGCTACCTTAACCCTTTACCTTTCCATTTCTTGCTATTCATACTCATACTTTTCTCCCACAACACAATTGGTTTATAGCGTTTTATCATAAGGTACATTCATTCAAATGATCAGCTTTATCACGTAAGTAATAATCTTTCCTTCACAACAAGCACCTGTGTTCAGTCTTTTTGGATATAAGAAATAATCGCCATTGTAACAAAATGCAGATAGTCAGTCTAGAATGTAAGTAATAACTTTCCTTGCACATAACTTGCGTATGGTTCATTTAAAAAGTCAGAAATAACTTTCTGTTGCACGTAATTGCATAGGGTGCCCTTCAAAAATCAGTTTAGAATATAAGGATTAACATTTATTTGTACACAACTTGCATATGGTGCACTTTAGAATTCGGAAATAACTTTCTGTTGCACATGCTTCACTTCAGAAAGCAGTTTAGAATATAAGGATTAACATTTATTTGCACACAACTTGCGTATGGTGCACTTCATAATTCGGAAATAACTTTCTGTTGCACATAATTGCACATGGTTCACTTCAGAAAACAGTTTAGAATATAAGGATTATCATTTATTTGCACATAACTTGTGTATGGTTAACTTAAGTAATAATCTTTCTTTTGCAGACAACATGCTTATCCTCAGTTCCATAACATAAGTAATAATTTCTTCTTTGTAAATCAAAATGCATATAATTAGTTCTAGTACCTAAGGAATAATTTCCTTTTGCTTATTATAACATTGCCTTTTCATGGTAGCTCTTTTTAGTGTTTGACCTCCTTGTAACCCATATATCTGTCCTTCATAAATGATCTTAATCTAAGATAATATTTTATGTTTTCCTGGCACGATACTTCTCTTCCAAGTACCCTTAGTAATTCTCTACTTGCTTTGTCCTTGGAAACAAAAACATATTAATGTTCATAGTGTGAATTTGCGTATGAAAATAACATATGCAAAATCTTAAGCATGCAATGCATACACATATATAAGATGATCATAAACAACTCTAGGTGTGCTAGAGTATACTAGCTCCATAATCAAATAGGATTTGTTAAACTCGTTGTTCCTGAGCATAACCTTACGTAAGTTTCACTAAATTAGTCTAATATTATTCTAAGGGATTACTGATACTCCAGAGTTTCTATCCCAACATTATTTTAATCGCTGGATGTCTAAGCATCCCATATCATTTACTGCTCAATACTTACTCTTACGTGTTTCCAGAACTTTCTACTGCTTAATACAAATGAAGGGTAGTTACAAGGTCTATTTATTAGCCCACCTGTAGGTTGTCAAAAATTTTGCACCTATGAAGTAAGCATGTCATGAATCAAATCATGACTTGAAATCAGGTGGTTGTAATGGTACTAACATATACTTATGTAGGTAATTTAGCCTGGGAGCATAAGACATGGCTATGGCATTCTATCTCGGACCTATTCCAGTGGTCATGATGAATACCTTTACAAGGATTTGGGTTTTATATAAAATGGTGTAGTCCAAGACTGTTTATGTGTGTCTGGAAGTTTCTTCTTGACTCAACACCAGGTCCTACTAAACTTTTCCAGATTTGGTTCAATGTTCTAGGTTTATTTTAACATGCTGAACATATTTCTAACCCAAATAGGGTACTCCTAGCATGCATGTGTTAATTACTTCAATCAAGTTTAAATTTGTTAAGTCGATTTTCAGGCAGATGTCATTAATTTCACCTCATTGCTCATAATAGGATTTTGTTTCCTCCTCTAAATAGGTTATGTTATTAGTGCAGTTTGACTATCAATGATCCAGTTGAAAGTCAATCATCATGCTACCCCATGTATTACCTTCTGCTCACAAGGGTTTGGTGGATTCTTTTGCACCCATATGCACCCTTTTCCTTACAATCTTATTTCCACATGTTGTTATATCGTAACTTCTTGTTTGTCATCAATTTATTAAGATTCTATTTTTGGCTGTCTATAAACATATTGTTCCCATAAATAAATCCCTGCGTAAGTGTGATGTATTTACTTCTTTTCCTACAAGTATAGTCAGAACCGGATCTGAACATATCTTTGTCCTATCGATCTCTTAAGCATAGGATATACCTTGCTAAACTTTGTATATTACACTCTTAGTACTTTTATTGATAATTATGTTCTTTCTACATGAGGTTCGCAAAAACAACTTCCTTAGTTTTTTTTTTTTTTTCATCTTGTGACTTTTAGGGTGTAATCGTGCCATACATATGTACTTCGTAGCTTTACTATGGAACTCTAGTGCCTTTCACTTGGCACTATTTGTATGTTTTTAGTAATCTTAACGTACTATGTAGCTATCCATATTAAATGGAAATCATATAATGTTCATACCTACTGCTTGCAACATTTACCAACTTCATGTTTTTCAACTATTCCTGTCAAATTTATGTGACTCTTCTCAAATTTCGACATTTTTTTTATGTGTCACTAGTACTTTAATATATATATAACCCATTTTAGTTGGTTCTTTGGACACTATGTATTCCAAATGGTCTTACTCTCCTATAACTCTCTATACTATGTCCTAACAACATGCTCTGACTTGCTACTCATGCAAGAGGTTAATTTATTTCTATCTCTATCGATGTATTACGTACAAACTGTTCATCACATTCTTGGATCTCGGAGTTTATTTTATGTTTTCTTTGGTACTTACGATCTATGGTGCAACCTATGTGAGCATTGGTTTTTAATTTACTTAAACGTTAGTGTACTTGTATCTGACACATTTCACCAATTTGTGAGAATAGAATTATGTTAGTTTATATATATATCTATAAAAAGAAAGTCATAAGTAGATTATGAAATAAATGTATCTTTAGTGGATGTTTTCTTGAAATGAGCCCAATAGGTCTCTTAGTGTTGTAGCTATGCTCCGATACCACTTGTAATGTCCCAAAAATAACAAAAAATTAAAATTTTTCCTGCCTGCAATATTCGTCAATTTAGAGTAAAAGACTCATACATTAAATCTAAAGTCATTAAAACATCCATACTGGCACGAAACATTTGTAATCCTAATACTTATGTTTTACATGGTCTAATCTATGGGTAAGTTTATAATTGCGAAAGCGATGTGGAAATGATATGATGGCATCTTTTCGTTGCAATTGTAATGCTGGTTCAAAAGTAGAACATAACACTCACTGTTTTTAGGAATCATGTGATTTTAATTGTGATTGTGTAATGCGCCTTCAGGTGATGAGCTCCTTTGATGACGGTATGTTATTCACATGGTGGTTATAATAATACTCCAGGAAAGGTAATTACATACCTCGGTAGGGTTGCCGGGAGGTATGGGTAAGAGTAATGGTTGCCGGACTTACTTAGCATTTTGCTAATGTTCCACTTTGCCTTTGTGTTTGCAGGTGTAATCAATCTGCGGGTGTTATCTCTAAGGTTTGGTGCCTATTTTACTATTGGTACTAATTCACCAGGGCAAATGATAAGTTATAAAAAAGGTGGTTATCCAACCACCATGAAAGTTCACAGCATGAAAGGTTTCCTATTGTAAGGTTCACGACTAAAAGCTTAATGTAATATAAACAAATGTGGGTTGTTTCATAATTTTTCCTATAGACTTGGTGCAAAATCGATCCCTTTGTAATTTTAAACAAGAGTTGACTCCATGGCTTCACTATAGGCTTGTTACCAATAATTGCACCTCCACTAGGGTGAGTTTGGTGTACCATTTAATGCACTTTAAATGAGTATGGGAGACAGCCTGTCACGAGGGTTTGGAGAAAATGATTTTGGGCTTTTTCCAGTCACTCCTGTATTCAACTTGTTCCTCGTTTTGGCTCTGCACTTCATTGATATGGTTACTGTGTTGGGTACTGACCCGAGCTCTGCTCAACCTATGTGTTAAATGTTGAGCCCATTTATGCTTATTACAATCCTGCTCCATACAGGTAATGAAAAGCTCTCTATTCGCACTTGATATTTTTATGTTTCCTTTGTTGTCTGAAAAACATGGTTGAGCTAACCAATTTTATATATCGTTTATGACATATGGAAATACTTTGGTATGGGAGCTGCTAAGATTCGAGGTGACAGATGTGTGGCTAGGATAAATGGTGAGTCTGGCTTATCCATTCTTTCCCTATCTCCTGAACCTCTGGCGTTGTATGTATGCATTTGGCCTGGTTTTTAGGGTGAAACTCCTATAATCCATTGGCTTACTAATTCACTTTGGGGAGGTCTAAATAGTCGCCTACTGGCTAGACTAGGAAGAATGGGGTTTCAATGTAACTTAATAGCTGAATGAGTACTAGTACTATGATATAAAAGAGCTATGTAGCAGTACGGTCTTACCTGTTACGCGGCACTCCGAAATATTATAAACAAATGAAATGCTATATCTTTGGATATGACTCCTGTACAGCTGCAATGATTTCAAATGGTACATTTCTATTTTGTTTTCCCGTGTGTATGCAAGCATTCAAGCTAAAACTTAATGAAAGGCCTTTGGATCCTTCAGCCTGGCAATGTCGTTGTGATTCGTGTATTGGTTTTATTTGCACCTGCTACTGTGTTGGTTATTTCTATGTTGCTTCTACGTAACAAAGTGTTGTTGGTAGAAGATTATAGGATATCAAATGAAGTTTCTACACCTCTATTTTTTTATTGCAGTTAGATTTTAAATAAGAAAATCTCGTTTTATTTACTGGTCATGTGAATAGGATGGATACTTGTATGGGGAGGGTTCCGAGGCTGCCCTTCGCGTTTTGTTTATGTTGTTGAGGACCATAGGTCCTGTAGGAATTTCCTACAAGTTTTGTTTTCGTTGTGAGAGCCATGGGAAGTGACCCTTGATCTCTAATTTCATTGGGCATCCCTGTTTGTAACTTTCGGGCAGTCCTTATACACTGTCGCTTTATAATGTATGCTTGTTTAGTAATAAATCTTGAATGGATAGAGTACCGGTCTGTGTATTTGTAATAAGCTCTGTGTCTTTTGAAATACTCGATGATAATGGGTAGTGATGGCTAAGTGTGATGCGTATCTTGCATTGGAAGAGAAAAATTTATAACAGAATTCAACGGTTTCTTCCCTATCTGTTGTCTTGTTGTGGTCTGTGTAGATTTCGTTGTATAATAACGATAAGAATTAATTTGGTAATAAAAAAAAATGGATACATGTAAAAGGAATATATATATCACACTTGTTTTAGATTTGGAATAGGTAGGAGCAATATCTACAAAGAATGATGATGCATTTTCTGTTGCTATAAAATTGTACTGCTAGCTTTTCGAAAGGGTTGGGTTTACAGATCTCTGTTTAATAATTGATTTTCAGTAGTTAAAACGTTTTGTGGAAATTTAAAACGAGAGTTGAGATGAGAGGAAAAATAAACTCAATGGATCTTACTGAAATAAATCAATTATTCACATAACTCATAAGTTTAAGCAATTCAATTGACTAGCAAAGACTAGTTGGCTAGTCCTGCTAGGAAATGAAATTTGATTCTGGAAAATCTTGAAAACTGATATTTAAGCTACTATTTTAAGATTTCATTTATAAAATAAGAGATATAAATCGTAGAAGGGTTTTATAAACATTTCATAACTGTCGATCCCTGTAGCTTGTCCTATTGATAATGGCCTATTGATTTCTGTCGCTTGTCCTGCTAATAATGACCTGCACACTCCACTGACTAGTTAGGGAAATTTCTGACTCTTACCTAACCTGATAATTGATCCTGGATTGGATGACTTTGGGACTACCACGTTCCTCCCAACCATGATTCTGTAACCATTCCTAGTTCAGTAAGAATCCCTCCCGAGATGGTTCTGACATGCAAACTGAGAAGTAGAGGCCCTATAGGTGTAGCTGGTTCAGATCTGGAAAATATATGAGCAAAGTTCACTTCTGGAATAGAGAGTTCTTCTTGGCATAAAAATACCAAAAGAAAGAGATGAAAAAGAAGCTCCCCAAACTTGGGTCTGCCCTCCTTAAGTAGGAAAATCTTGAACAATAGGACTCTTGGAATTTACTAGTTTCTTTAAAATAATTTAGATTATAAAATTGTATTTGTTTACTTAACGGCTAGTTATTTTGGGACTAGGACTTCTCACTTTGTTTTGACTAAATTGTTTTTGATCTTTAATCTTTTTATAATAATAATAATATAATAGTTACAATACCATCTAAATATTAATACATAATATTTAGTAAGTGGTAGCCCAGTTATGCATAAATATATATATATATATATATATAAGAGTAAACATTTATAAAAGAATATATAATTAATAACAATATTCTTATTGAAGCTCCTAATAATAATATTTAGCTTTGTGGCCTTTAAAAATTTTGTTCACATGATGCTTCTTGTAATTCTTTCTAAGGAAAGGGTCCACTTCTTTGGATAGTTTTGGTAAGCTGGTAAAGGCACCTCTAGTCTCTCCCTTTGCATGTTAGATTCCCTCATATTAACATGGTAGTTCTCGCAGAATTTGATGATAATAAGATTTATCTAATCAAGTCGAATAGTTGTGATAAAACATGTAAGTGTTATTCAGAGTCCTCCCGACTCAGCACTTGAGATCTAGTAACCCCGAGTTCTCTTCAAATCCTTTTAACTCAACACTCTCACATGGGCGTTACGGTAGTGAAATTCCAGGGCCTCTGCTCAACACTAGAGCTAGAATGTGGTTGTGAGGCACATCTAGGACATTTAATTGGCCTTGGATACAACATTCATTTATCAAGCTTGGAGTGCTCTAGGGCTTATGCCCAACACTCTATGTACCTCGGGGCTTACGCCCAACACATAATAAACATCGTCTATGTACCTCAGGGCTTATGTACATCACATAGGGCATTGTTGTACATCAGGGCTTATGCCCAACACATAATAAACATCATCTATGTACCTCAGGGCTTATGCCCAACACATAGGGCATCCTTGTACATCGGGGCTTACGCCCAGCACATAGGGCATCCTTGTTCATCGGGGCTTATGCCCAACACATAGGGCATCCATGTACTCTGGAGCCTACACTCAACACATAATCAGAAGTCTAGTACGGGCTTACGCCTAGCACATAGGTCATCCATGTGCTCCAGAGCCTACGCTCAACACATCATCAAAAGTCCGTGATGCATACCGGAACTCTGCATAGTATATATAACAAAGATCCTCTTAGTATAATAGGGTTTCTACCCAATATCATAATAAGTAATCTGCATCAGTCACGGTCCCTACCCAATATATAACATAAACATAATCACTAAAAATTTGGGATAGTACACTCACCCTAAACCTTACTAACCCCCCTCTCTCTCTAATACTAACCACCCTACTCTATTTCTCTCTCTCCCATCCTCACCCTAACCCTTACTAATCCTCTCTCTCTCTCCCTAACCTTCCTCCCATCCCACTACTTGTAACCACTCTACTTATCTCTCCCCTCTATTTCCCATACCCCTAATCCTCCTCTATCTATGTCTATGATAATCCCCTCATCCCTTTCTCTCTATATCACCCTCTCCCTCACACTCCTCCCCCTATCCGTAACCACCTACCCACAACTCTCTTTCTCTCTCTCTCTCTCTAGATATATATATATATATTCCCCCTACTCCTCCCTCTCACACTAACCATATCACCTCTCTCTCACTCTACTCCTAACCACCCCCCACTATCTCTCCTAATCCCCCTCTCCCTAGCAATAACCACAACCCCCATATCTCTCTCTCTCTCGCTCTACTAATACTACTATCCCACCCTCCCCTATCTCACATGCTCCCCTCCTCACACTGACCATTACTAACACCCACCTCATTCCCTCTCTCCCCCCCCTCTCTCCCCCAGTATCCCCCACCTCTCTCCCTCTCTCCCTCCCTCCCTTTCTCACTCTCTCCCTCCCTCCCTTTCTCCCTCTCTCACTCTGTCTATCTCCCTCTCTCTCTCTATCACCATCCCTCCGTGTTCCCCTCCCTCTCTCCCCCTCCCACTCCCTCCCCTTATCTCCATCCTTTCCGCTCTCCCTCTCTCTCTCTCTCTCTCTCTCTCTCTCTCCCTCTCTCTGTATCTCTCTCTCTACTACTGACCCACCCTCCTCTTTCTCACAGTCTCCGCTCCTAACACTAATTTATACTAACACCCACCTCTAGATCTCTCTCTCTCTCCTACCCTCCCTCCCTCCCCACCTCAACTCTCTCTCCCACCCTCCCCACCTCCCTCCCTCCACTACTCCCTCACCCCCCTCTCGCCCTGTCTCTCTCTCTCTCTCTCTATCTCTCTCTCCCCTCCCCCTCCCTTCTTCTCCTTTTCCCCCCCCTCTCTAACCCTCCCTCATTTTCCCTCTCCCCATCCCTCTCTTCCCCTCCCCCACCTTCCCCTTGTTGAGATATTGTAACTTCTAAGAATATTATAGTTGTACTTTATTATTCCGGAGATGTTTCATTCCTCCGTGAAGAACTTATTGTATATCCAGAGATGTTTATTCCTCCGTCGGAATGTGGTAACTTTGGTTATTAGACTTTCCTAGTGGGGGTCATCCCTGTATGTGTTATGTGCGTCAAAGGGTTGTTAGACCACCCTAGTGGGGTCGGCCCAGTCAGTTGTAGTGGGGTGTTTAACCTAGTGGAAAATTTGGGGCCGACCTAGTTAATATAAAGTACAAGTCGGAGATGTGTATATATAGAGGAGGTATGTTCCTCGTTTGATACACTTCCCTTACTCGAAATGTAGCGCACTTGTGGAGGAGAGGTCTTCTATGGTGGAGGAGGAGATCATGTCTTTGGTTTGCATCTTTGTATATTGTTGGTCATCTATATTGAGGAAGCTTTGCTGGGTTTTCTACCCCATGAGGGTTTCCCAGGATAAATATGTGTCTCTTGTGATTATGCTATGCTTGTTGTTTCTTCAATCATCTTGTATATGCTATTATTGTGAAATAGAATGTACTGCTACTATTTTTTGTCTTAGCATATTGAATCTTAACACCCGTTCTCTACATCCCTCCATTCCTCCCTCACTTTATGTCCCCCCCCTCTCTCTCTCTCTCTCTCTCTCTCTCTACTACTAACCCACCCTCCTCTTTTTTGCATTCTCCCCTCCTGACACTCACCCTTACTAACACCCAACTCTCTATCTCTCTCTTTCTCTCTCTCCACCTCCACTCTCTCTCCCTCACTCCCCACCTCTCTCCCTCCACTCCTCCCTCCCCCAACCCCTTTCCCCTCCCCCTCCCCTTTCCCCTCCCTCTCTCTCCCTCCCTTTCACCCTCCCTCCCTCTAATGCCCTCATCCCCTCCCCTTCTCTCTCTCCCTCCCTCTACCGCCCTCATCCCCCCCCCCCCCTCTCTCCCTCCCTCCCTCCTTTTCTCCCTCCTTGGTTCTTCCCTCTCCCTCGCCTCCTCTTCTCTCACTTTCTCTTTATCACCCCCCATCCCACCTTGTTCCCTCTCCCTCCCCCCACCCTGTCTCTGTCTCCTACAACTAACACCCCCATCTCTCTCGTTCTCCCCACTACTCCTCCCCTACGACTACCCCCCCTACCCTCTCATTTCTCTCTCTCCCCTCCTCCCCTTTAACACTTACTAACCCCCCCTCTCGCACTCTCTCTCTCCCCTACTCCTCCACCCACCACTAGCTTTCCCCCAACCCCATAACACCCCCCTCTCTCTTGTAATCCCCCTCGCCATACCACTAATGACCCCCTTCATGTTGCATAAGGAATGCATTAGTTTATGCATAAGACAAAAAAAAGTACATATTAGCTTAACTTTATCTTCAATTTCCCTTCTATAATATAAAACTTTTATATAACTTTTACATTTTATGAATAAAAAATAATTGAAAATACATTTTTGAAAAAAATTCCTCTATAATTTAAAACTAAAACTTCAAAACTTTTACAGTTTATAAATAAATTTTCTTTTATGCATTTTCTTAAAAAAAGTGTAGACTATAATTACTATAAAAAAAATACATAATATAATATTAAAAACTTATTAACAAAAAAAAATCATAAATCATAAATATGACTATAATAATTACTTTTTATTAATTAAAATTTTTCTTTCTTCTTTATATTTATAAATTAAGCCTGTTTTATTAATTTTATAAAAAAAATATATTAAATAGATAACATAATATTAAGAACTAGCAACAATATTAAAATATTTAAAAATCCATTCCAAACCTAATGAGAATAGATTTTTTTTAATAATACTTTGTTATAAATAACTAGAGAGAACACTTAAATCGAGCTAGAGTGAGGATTTGAAAATGCTAAAACAATATGAAAATAAGAAACGCTAAAACAATATGAAGATAAGAAATGGTTAACACTAATTAAATAGTTAATTATACTACTTCCAACAAATCTAAATCTCAGAATATTACCCCAGTGCTCAGCGGAGAAAACAAATCTAATCTAACTATCTAAACGAAGTTAATAAACCCAATCCAAAAGAATCATTCTGGACCAAAGAGTAAAAAAATTGAAATAAGATAAGACTTTCCGCTAGGTTTCTACCTCTCCCTCGATACTCCTTTAATTATATAACTTCCAACAAATCTAAATCCCAAAATATAACGTTAACGGAGAAAACAAATCTAACTATCTAAACGAAGTTAATAAACCCAAACCCAAAAGAGCAAAAGAATCATTCCGTGGATTTCTACGTCGTCTCGCTGGATACTCCTAAGAGACAGAGATATGCAGCAGCATCCACTTCAACATGGCCATGCAAAGTACCAAGGATCCTGTAACCGTAGCCAAGAACTAATTGAATGAACAGAAATAGCATGGAGCATGAATGACCTTTCAACTGCATTATTATATAACTTCGAACAAATCTTCGAACTAATTGAACTAATTGAATGAGGTAGAAATAGGTTTCTACCTCTCCCTCGATACTCCTTTATTTATATAACTTCGAACAAATCTAACTATCTAAACGAAGTTAATCAACCCTAACCCAAAAGAGCAAAAGAATCATTCCGAGGGTTTCTACGTCCTCTCGCTGGATACTCCTAAAAAGACAGAGATATGCAGCGGCATCCACTTCAACATTGCCATGCAAAGTACCATCGAGATGTTGGCCGTGCACAGTACCAAGGATCCTGTAACCGTAGCCAAGAACTAATTGAATGAACATAAATAGCATGGAGCATGAATGACAAGGCAAGGAATCGCATGGAATTCTTAGCTATATTCGATTTTGGTAAATATCTTTTCAAATGGAAAATCTATTACAGTTCAAAATATTCAAAGCACTGCTTGTTATTTCAAAAATTAATGAAGCTATTTAACTAAAATTAATTTTAAAAAATCAACAACACAAAAATTAAATTATAATTAAAATACATTTCTCTGTCTTTCAGTTTTAAATTTACGCAAGCAATCACAGAAACAAACAAAAATAAATAGTACAAACCTGGAGATATTGAATCGAATCCCTTTCTAAAATGATAGAGCTGAAAGCAAATAAGTAGATGCGGATGGTAATCCACCAAAAAATTCGTTGAAACCAACGCACTCGGAAGTATTCGATTCCAACGCACCCAACACTTGATATCTTTTTGGTAGAATAGTGTGTCATACTTATCGGGTAGCTTAATGGAAGCCATGCGGCCGATCATTGTCCAGAGAGAATGACCAACGAATCCACGTTCAAGTTCCGCTCCTCCCAAACGGGGCTTCCAGAATGCTGGAGAAACACTAAAAAGGAGCTTGCCAACAGGCACTAAGCATTTGGTGGAGCTTATTAAAGAAGTAGGGTTGAAAAATGGCGCGCAGACACTGGATTTGCTTTTATCACAGGTTACAAGGCCTATGTTAGAGCAGCTGACGACCATTGCCGCGGTAAAGGACATTCCGGCTACCTTAGCATCAGCCATGAACATCCCTGCTCAGTTTCCACAGCGACCTGCACTCGGTCCTTCTGCAGGAAATCACAGTGTTGCTCCGCATCCTCTGCAAGAGCTGAAAGCCAATCAATGTCAAGGTAGAGAAATAGATGGAGAATTTCGATTGCCCTCTACAGTGAATGAACAACTTCACCACCGATTCAAGGGCTCAATAGGTATGGTGGGAGAAAAGCAGCAACGAAATCAAATTGGCAGCAATAGTAGCGGTCTCCAAGGAGGACAAACAACAAACCAATACTTCAACAGTAAAAGAGACCTTAAACAATCTCTCCAAGAGCTTTAGGTGGAGAGAGGCTGGGAATAACGCTCATCGCAGAAACAAATTATCCACTCCATTTCCTACTGTGCAAGGGGGGAATCGAGCAATAATCCTTGCTCGAAATATAGTTCCTGAGCAGGGTTTAAACGCAAACACTATTAACAGTGTTGGAGTGGGATGTGATCAAGGATTTCAAAATTGCTAGCTGGCAGGAACGCCATTGGAGATACATCGCAGCAGAATGGTGGGAACCAATACTTTCTGGAATCCTCGTTCTCCACACATCGCACAACTATGAGAGAAACAGACTCATGAAAGATAGGCGAAAAAAGAAACGAAACAGAAAGGGTAACAAGCATTTGGGTTCCTTCTACAACCTTTCAACTGGGTTTTAGCACTCCCATTTCAACGGTCAGTTTTTTCCTTTGCTTTTCGCTTTTTTTTTAACAGTGACTTCTGTAACGGTTATGAGTGTCGTTTTTGTTGGGGCCCACACAAAAAGGATACGAAAAATAATTTTAAAATTCAATCACAATGTAACGGTTATGAGTGTCGTTTTTGTTGGGGCCCACACAAAACGGCTACGAAAAATAATTTTAAAATTCAATCACAATGGGATGATACGCTACGAAAAATAATTTTAAAATTCAATTCACAATTGGATGATACAATTGAGTGTCGAGTCTCACATGGCTTCTACATAATGTTTCTATATGAAATTTTAAACTCTATAATGGACATTAATTTGTACTGATCTCTAAACAGAACAAATAAATATATTAAAATTTTATATTATTTTCATTAGGTATCATTAAATTGGAAAGTAAATTTGTTATGTATATAATATTTTTTTTGAAAAATATGTTATATATTTATTTATTTTGTTTAAAAATATATATTGTACATTTATTTAGCATAAAAATCATGCTAAATTTTAAATTTAATTTTAATAGTGAATCTTAATTTTTAGCCATTTCTAAATTAAATAAATAAAATTAGTCTCATATATATATTATCTATTGAATATTTAGTCATTTCTAAATTAAACAATATTTATACATTATTTTTTTTAAATGAAATATAAAATGAATCCAATATTTTGTCATTCAACACTAAAATTCCATTAAATATGATATAATCTCAAATATATATATATAAAATGACTTCATTCAATCTAAAAGAGATATATCCAATTACTTCCAATAAAAGACATATATCCAATTCCTTTCAATAACAATTTGCCTTAGTTAAAATAAGATAATTCCTTCAAATCATAATAATTTAAATATATATTTTAATATATTCAAAATTATCCTGTTATAAAAAAATTCTTTTAATATTCCCACTAATCTAAAAGAAAGAGATGCAATTACTTCCAATAATAATTGAATTTGTTAAAAGAAATTAACTCTTTGAAATCATAACAACTTAGATATTTATTTTAATATATTTAAAATTATTTTGTTATAAAAATCATTTTTTAGTATTCCCACTACAATTTCAAAATGACTATATTTCTTGAAAACTATGAAGAATACAACAATATAATGATTTGATTAAATATTAATATAGTTACAATTAAAATCACACAATAATTACAATTCTTTGTAATTGTATCTATAACTATATAATGATTAAACATCAATATAATTTAAGTAATTAAAACCATTATCGAACATGAAAATAAAGATTGCAATTACTAATTATAACTAAAAATAATAAAGAGAAAAAAATTAATATTGTTACATGCAATAAGTTAAAATGTTCAATGGTATATGTGGATATTAGTGACCATTAACTTCATCCATTAACTGAAAATGGTTCTACATCTTAGTATGCTACTAGATTGTAAATTTTGAGCACATTTTTCACACATTTTCTATGGGTGTTTGACAATCCACACAACCCATAATCTTCAATTCGGTGGTCTACAAACACATAGAGCATAAAATAATCTTTATAGTTGTTTAAGAAACACCTCAAATAGAGTTTGTATGTCAAATTTATGGCCCTAGTATGCTTATGTATAAAACTAGGTTCATCTTTGAGACCTTGTTCCTTTTATCACCTCATCTCCTAGGGTTAGGGTTTAAAATCCTTGTTGGTTTTTCCTCTCACGGTTTTACACTTTATTTTAAGAGACATTTTTTTCCCTCTTGTAATAATATCATGTATTTGATGGTAGCAAACACGTGTCTCCTAAGAAATAAGTTACCACCATTCTAGCCATTATATATAGAAATGCTTTTCTATTTCAGTCATTAGTAGAATTTGGGTTTCATTGTATTCTTGTCCTCTCTGTTATAACTCTATGTGATTTCATCTATATTTCTATGTTCATTTCATTCTCCACATAATTTTAACTATCCATCAACATTGATTACAATGTCTTAAATTCTAATTTTATTTTCTTTAAATAAATCGGGAAGCAAAAACTACCGAGGTTGTGAGAAAAAAAAATATAATCAAATTATGCCAATTGTTTTGAGTCCGTGATGCTAAAAAACTTGTGGGTGGATCCTTTTGGTGGTTAAAAACTCAACATGATAGGCCACCAAAATATGCATAAAGCGCCTTGCTAACCAAAGTAATAATTTTGTGTGGATAGCCATTTGGTGGGAACCTCAGTTTCTTCTCATGTCTTTAATCCCTACTATATAGGATTTGAGATAGTGGCTTGATTTCATTCAAATCTTGTTTTGTGTCAAATTTGAATCCACAAAGCTGTCTTGTAGGAACCATGTGCACCTATGTAGAGACACTTAGTAAAATTGTAGATTAGTCCCAAAACTCATCTATAAGGCTTCCAATGACCATAAGGCATACATTATAATTATATGAACTTGAACATAAAACTTGTGTGCATCGATTTATCCGTCTCATTGATTCCATCATTTAATGCACCATTCTTGTTATGCATGATGTCTAGATTTTGGCACAAAAACTCTGAATTATGTGATACGATTGTGCAACTTGCCTTAAATTATATTATCAATCATTGTTAAATGTATCCCAAATTCACTATAATATGATTTTAAAAATTATTCTCAATTTCTTTGTAGCGTTCCCCTATGTAAATGTCACTAGTACTTTTATCACTTGTTAACAAGCTACATATCTCTATGTAAAGTCTCACATTTGTCAATATATGACTATGTGCTCAACTAGCCTATTGATATCACCTACAAAAATAAATCTGAACACCTACAGATGAGGCACAAAGACATGCTAAATATTGAAATGACATAAACATTCAATTGAACAAAGCACATTCATGATCCCAAACATCTGCATGCATAAGAAAAGTTATGTAACAAAAATGCAATTAACATGAAATCATGTTGGAGCTGGACTTTTTAAAATAACCTTTGATGAACAGTTAGGAATATGTTCTATGCAATGAATCAAGCTTGGAGCATGACCAAAAAACATTAGTTTGCATGAAATTATTAAGTGATTGATTATTCATTATGCTTGACATCATCGTCAATGAACTCAAGGATATGATATAGAATTAAAATAAATCAAAAACTATGTTCAGAATGAAACTTCAAACCAAATTTATAAATAAAAATAGGGGTTCCCAAGTCTACTAACTTGGGGCTTGGTTGAGGCCTCAACAATATCATGACAACGATCATGCAAATATTATACACGATCGGATATGTGGTTCTTTTGTCATAGTACAATAGGTCCCACTCTAGTATTTGAGAAGGTGTTACAAATGTTTCATTTTAACATGAATCTTTGGAAAATACACAACGATCTACAAGGATAGTTTGACACATATTTAGACTTTCACCATACCATGAAAATACTTGCAATCAAATAACTAAATTGAAAGAAACATCATCGTTCTTTTCCATTCATACCAAAATAATATATCATCTCTAATATGACTCCATGATGAAGAAAACTCAATGGTTTACACTAGTTGGTCACCTAACAAGTCAACCTTCTAGATGAGGGAGGCAAGGAGATAAGGTTGTCATAACGATTATGAGTTCTGCACACCCAAGTAAGACAACCTCTTATACACAAGATGCAAGTTATTTTCTTAGTTTTTAGCATCAATTACTAGATGCCATGAAGCTAGAATAACCAAGTTTCTTGTCTATATTTCAAACATTATAGTTTATTTAAAGAGCCATAAAGCAACATAGGATTTGGAGATGGGATATGCTCATGGTGTATCTAGTTTTTAAAAATTGAAAATTTTCAAACCCCAAGAACTTAAAATCCATATGGATCAATGGTAT